>VZTF01007993.1:0-102212 GCA_013397755.1 Cnemophilus loriae | reverse complement strand
TTCTCTTCTCTTCTCTTTTCTTTTCTCTTCTTTTCTCTTCTCTTCTCTTCTCTTCTCTTCTCTTCTCTTCTCTTCTCTTCTCTTCTCTTCTCTTCTCTTCTCTTCTCTTCTCTTCTCTTCTCTTTTCCAACATTCTTGGGCTGAGCCCATTCCCTAATGCATCTCAAAAGTCTCACTAAGTCCAGTCAAACCCCAGAAGAAAATGGTTGTGGGAGAGAGACTGCTCATTTTTCAGGGGTAAGACGTGATTATTCCCTTCCAGATGTGTTTGCATCAGTCATCACTAGTAAAACTGGAGCTGGCTTCTGGTTGACAAATTCATACCTAACTCCCAACACAGATGCTGAAACTTGACAGAAACCATTGGTAGTGCTGCCTGTGTTTGCAAAATGTTGTGTCCTAATTAAACACAAAATCTGCGAAGGTTGAGCAATCTGTCAATTACCAAAAAGTAGGTGTAGCTCTGTTTCAGAACATATTCCTTCTTTTAATAGCTCTGCCTCCAGCCAGGTGAGTCAGCAGCATCCAGTAAAGCCACATTTATTGTAGAATCCCAGAATGATAAAATAGTTTGAGTTGCAAGAGACCTTTAAAGGCCATCTAGTCCAACATCCGTTGCAATGAGAAGTGACATCTCTAACTAGATTTCAGTGCTCAGAGCCCCACCCAGCCTGACCTTGAATGTTCCCAGGGACAGGACATTTGCCACCTCTCTGGACAATCTGTTCCAGTGTTTCACCACACTTGTAAAAATTTTCTTCCTTATATCCAGTCTAAATCTACCCTCCTTTTGTTTAAAACCCTTACCCCTTGTCCTATTGTGACGTGTTCTGTTATAAAGTTTGTCACCATATTTCTTATAAGTACTGTTTACTTACTGAATGGAGTCTTCTCTACTCCAGTCTGAAGACCCCCAACTCATCCATTTCTCAAAGGAGAAGTGTTCCATCCCTCTTATCATCTTGGAGAACTTCCTCTGGACTAGCTCCAGCAGGTCAATGTCCTTCCTGTGCTGAGGACACCAGAGCTGGACACAGCACTCCAGGCGGGGTCTCATAAGAGCAGGGTAGAGAGGCAGAACCACCTCTCTCGTCCTGCTGCCCACGCTGCTTTTGATGCAGCCCAGGAAAACAAAGCACCTTGGCACATTATGAGGCAGGTGTGATTTCACTGGGAAGCATTTGAATATCAAGATAATAGGCACTATAAAAGGTTATCAGCCAAACTCTCATAATTGGTACTTGCAAGTGCCATAGTAAGTCTTCTAGTGTTTACATTTTTATCTTGTATTAAAGGCTGCTTCCTTTGAACTAAAAATATAATTAGTGGCTAATAAAAGAGCATATTAGATTATTCACAGTGTAAATTCATATGGTACAAATTAACTAAGATGTGTCAGCTGAGGTTCAGGCTTGAGTATAATGTGATAGTGAGGGAATTTGCAGACGACATCAAAAGAAGTTCTGATAGTATCAAAATAACTGAAAATTCATAAGCAAATCTTATAAATTCTTTTTCTCTATATAAAGTTATTTTAAAATTCAGATGAAAAGATAATTAAAATAATATATCTAAATATAGATGATATCTATGACTAGAAGCAGAACCAATGATTTATTTTTATATGTTATTCATATTGCTTAATTGGATTCAAACTCTTTGCTATAATATTTATTAGATTTGATATATTCCATATGTATCACAAGTCTTTTCCTGTGGAATTTCTATTCATTGACATTATGAATAGCCTTGTATTACTTAATAAAATTTCTATTAAAATATAGCTTTGGATTTGAGCAGAATCATCCCCGAAACCTTTATTCAATCGGGTCATTCATTCAGGTTTGTTTGCACCAGACACACAGAGGAGTCACCATCCCTGGAGGTATTCAAGAAACAGCTGGATGTGGCACTCAGTGCTGTGGTTTACTTGACATGATGGTGTTCTGTCAAAGGTTGGACTCAATGATCTTGGAGGTTTTTTCCAACCTAATTGATTCTGTCATTCTGTAAAACACAAATACTATTGAAATTATACTAGAGCAGACTACCTATTTACAATAGAGAAGACATTGAGCCTCACTAACAACCACCTTTCTCACCTCACAGGTGGAAATTAATAGAACTTAATAGGCACATGGTACTTGAGAATCCAACCCGTCAAGTGTGAGGGCTGTGCAGTATCTCAGGGTTATAACATATGTTGTCCTGATCTTTAATCAGCTACCAGGACTCTGCAAAATCCAAAAACTGGATATTTTTATTGTTGAGTGGAAGGCAGTAAACTGTGCCACATAGAAATTACAGGCAACATCAGAATAGAAAGAAGACAAGCCATGAAGAGGAGCACTTCTCTAGAAACCTGTCCCAGAAAAAGAAATTGAGGACTATGCTTGAATGAGGAAAAAGAGAGACTAGGTTTTCTGTGTTAGCAGTCATCTGCATGTACCGGTGTCTGCCTCTGGGTACAATTAATTGAAAGATCAGAATTTATTTGGCTTCTTTTGAAACATAGAATTAGAATTAACAAAATTGTACATGATAAATGCAATAAAATTCATTTTTGTCAAGTGTAAAATACTATTTTTCACTCTATTCCAGTGAACAGTTCTAAAAAGACCTAAAGGTGATAATGCTGACTTAAAAAAACCTAAGAGATGTGCCATAGACAATTCTGACATAGGTACACCATAAGAAATTGTTCTAAAATGTCTCACTTAGCAGTGACCTAAGGTTGGGCTAATTTAGCATGAAAGCAAAAAACTCAGAGAAAATTAGGGAATGCAGTAAGATATCTCTAAACCAATCTACAACCTAACAGTGTCTCAAACACTATAGCATTTTTTCCCTAATTAGGTCAGCATCCCACAGCATGAGAAGTGCAGCTCTTACCCTGACTCATTGCACTTCAGTGACCTGTTTCAAATCAACAGAGAATGTACTCATGCCTTTTATCAGCCAAACAACTTGGAGTGCATTTTCAAACAGTTCATCTTTCTACACTTCATTTTTAGAATTCAAAAAAAGCTCAGATTTCTGTCCTGTCCTATTTTTCAGCTAACCAGAAATTAAAGACTGAAGAGGTGGTTGTGTTATAACTAAGCCACTTCCGAGCTTTCGCCATCTTTTACTCCAGATCCTCAGGTACTCTAAATATTCTGCCTCAGGTAGCTTGACAGTCTGTCCTGCTTTAGGTATGGGGGCTGGCAAGAAATGGGATCCACTTGACCAAGTAAGTTTGCCAAGAGGCTTTCCATCTGGTTGATGAGACCTTTCACTGTGGCATGCTGGAACCTGGTGAGTGAACAGACATCAGAGGAAGTTAAGATATGAGGCAGGATAATGGGAGATACAGATCCCTCAGGATGTACAAGATGGGTCAAAATGGGACTGACCCCAGTGGATAAGGTAACAAAGGGTATGGGTTAAAGTTTACATGAAAAAGCACCTCAAAAGATGGAGCTGCACAATGAGAAATAGGAACTGGCCCTATCCATACGTCTTCTGTTACTTACTGGTTGCCTTACATTTTATACCATAGGATCTTCATCTCAGGCTTTTGGAGCTATATCAAGTCAGTGTTCACCTACAGCCCACAGTGAAAAGTTATACAGAGTTAGATATGAAACAAATTATCACAGATGTGCTTCTGATTGTGATGTCATTATCCCAGGATCAAAACTCCATGTTGTAAGCGTGTGGTGTTTGGAATTGCCTTCTGACATAGTATAAAGATATCAGATTGGAGGAATGTGCCTTAAAATATACAGCCCTTCAATTTTCTTTGTGTTTCTGCTGCACAAGTCACTTTGTGACCTTGGTGTGAGCAGAATTGGATCCACTTACTCTTTATCTCTTACTGTCATTTTTATCCTAGATTTTTCCCCCCTCAGAGAGGTTTAATTAACAACTTAATGCAGCAGGTTTTAGGTTGTGAGACAGACCTCTGAGGGGTGGTGAACAAATAAACAGTTTACATGAAAAGTGAGATTATTGTTATAAACTCAGATTTGCTGCATAATAGTCCCCTATCTTCAATGAAGCAAGTACAAAATCTTATAAACTGAAATATGTTTTAATTTGGTACCTTAATTAGTACTTTTCTTAATAGCATTTACAATCTTAAAGTAAGACAATGTAAGGTTAGTAATAATAGGAACAGCAATAGCAACAGTAGTTGCTACCTCTACTACTATTACTAGTGCTGCAACTAATAATATTATATTGGATGTCATTCTTTCCTGAATTCAGAAATCAGGATTTGAATTGGAAGTTCTCCATTGATTTCAGAGATACTTGTGGTTTCTGTTAGCTGGGGAACTGTCCCTAAACTTCACAATCAGCTCCCGGTGCTTCACTCATTGCTCATTAGTAGAATACTTAGCACTGAAGTCAGCAGGGCAGCTCAAAGAATTTAAAAGATGTGGAGTTTGTCTCTCTTCATGTTGTTGATCACAATAGGCAAAACAATTTTCTGTCGTGCCTTTACCCTTAGACAAGTGCCTGTGACTTGACACCAAGTACAGAACACAACCGTATGTCTGCTGTTTGTTTTTGAAGTCAGGCATAATGTCTACTTCCTGTGTTTTAATAAAGACAGTGTACGTACTAAACTAGCCAAATATTTCATATTAGAACAATAATGTTATCATAATGCTGCATTACGATGCCTTTGATTCTCCTGTCACTCACAGAAACACAGACGGCTAATGAACTAAATAGAATGACACTACCCTATCATAAGTCTACCTAAAAATAAAGTCATGCTACGTGAACATAAACTGTCAAGTTACCATAAATTTTAGTAACGATGGCATCTTTTCATTGTGTTAAAGTGAAAAGACATAGAATGTTTTTAAATTCATCTTAGAACGCGCAAGCAAGTTACACTTAGACAAGTACAAGATAAGTGTAGAAGAAAGCAAGACAGGGTGAAAAAAAGAGGTTTTTCTAAAGCTGTTAAATAATGTTTTCTCTCTCCCATGAATGAGCTGAAACAAAATTTCTAGCTGTGCTCAAGCTTAGACCAATGTGAGACCAGATTCATAATAGGGAATGAAAACATATGGTTTTTAAGAGTTTAAAGATTTTTGACAAAATGGCCCTTGCATGCAAAGATTTATGATTTTCTAAATTACGTATATTCTCCAGAAATTGTGTTAATACAATGATAGCAATTTTGTGTTGCAGATGAACAGTATGTAGCATTCTGCATCATTCTGAAGTGTTTTCCTCAAGACTTAACTGATGTGAAACGCTGTGTTAAACTCACCTACTTTCTACTGAATTAATTGAAACTGTGGAAAAAACAGCACAACACTGTGAAAAAAAGCCAGAAAAAGTTCCTTTCTGATGATGTGAGAACTCTGACTCATGACCACAAGTTGTATAATCAAAGTGTCTGGGTCAGAAAACACATATATGTCAATAATCTCATTGTGAGCTGTCTCAGAAGACTCTGTGTGTGCTTAAGGTTCATGCACAGCAGTCTGGGGAACAAGCTGCAGCCTCATCCTTTAAGTGTTCACTGAGCTAATCATAGATTTATGCAACTGCAAGCAGAAATAAACACTACTGGTCTATTACTCCTAATACTTAAGACAAAATTTAAGCCAATTTGATCATTTTTTTTGATAGAATGTACTAACCTTAAAGCTGTGAGTGGAGGCCAGTCTTGGATCCTTTTTACACTTGCAAGTTGACTGTGACACGCAAAGCATGCTGGCCAAGGGATGCAAGTCTTTCTGCAGAACTTGAATGACACTGCCTCCTTCCCTTCTCCCAGAAAAAAAGTTTACTGTTCAGCAGCCAGCAATTATGCTCAAGTACAAGAATCTCTATTCCTTTGTGCATATTCTTGCTTGTCACTGACCTTGATAAGCTCTTAGTTTCCACAGTACTTCCTAGCAGAGCTTCACTGCTAATTGTGTAGGAAATGTTTTCACTTCTGAGTATTGATTTTCCTACCTTTCTATTTCACTGAAGATTCTTCATTTCTCTATTATGGAAAAAGATGAATCCATGTTCCTTAGCTGCTTTCTCCATCATGGCTCCTTTTGTTTTTCTTTTTTTTTCTGAATTAAACACTGTTCTTTCAGTCTCTACTGCTACAAGAACTTTCCCATGCCTCTGTTCTTCTCATGATTATATGGCAGAAAGAAAGCCAGTGTTCTGAATGTGTCCCTTGGGGTGATCAGCCCAAGGGATCAGCATTAACTAAGGAGAAGAAATAATGAACTGAGACAGAGGGTTATACATTTAAAATAAGTTTTATATTTCCATCTCTTTTCTATTTTTTTAATCCTAGATTTAAAATACAATTGCACTATAAAACAACTAAGAAAAACTAATGCGTTTTTAAACTGATAAAGACCCTACCTAAGGCAACATTGAAATTCTTGAACTGAATAAGTGCTTTAGGGCATAAAAATATTTATTCATGCATTTAACTCAACAAGACACTTTCTAGCGCTTTACAACAGAAACAAAATGAGACAGTCTATTGTGATTACTTCATATGTGGCTTTAAACCTGAACATGATAAGTGTTAAGACAAGTTATTTTCATTAAGTGGCTAAAAATTCAATATTTAAAAACTGTGATTAAAAATCCTTCAATTTTAAGCACAAAATAAAACATCAAACTTTCAAATGCCTCATAGGTGTACTGGATAAACATACAAAATATCCTAAATTTCTCTTTGTGACTAGAATATATTCATCCTTGTCATAGTTTAACTCCAGTCTGCAACTAAGCTCCACACAGCTGATCACTCACTTCTGCTTTGTCAGGTTGGTGGATAGAGAATTGGAAAGATTAACAGTGAGAAAACTTGTGGGTTGAGATAGGTTCAGCAAAAGACAGTTCAACAGGTAAAGCAAAAGCCACACACGCAAGCAAAGCAAAACAAGGAATTCATTCCCCAGTTCCCATGGTGGGGCAGCCATCTACAGGAAAACAGGGCTCCAGCACACATAATGGTGATAAATACCATCACTCTGAGTATTACCTTTTTTTCTTCCTTCTTCCCCCAGCTGTAAATTCCAGGTAGAGTTAAACCAAGAAAAAAAGTCAAACGTCATCTATAAGGCCTAGAGTTGTTCCCTAAGAGTTCTAACTCTTTCCGTATTGGAAAGACATGCTCAGTTTGCAATGCCTCCTTCCTCTGTTTAAAATGTCATAGTTTAAACTGTGGATAATTACATCCTTTCATCTCTCCCTTTCTCCTAAATTAAGGAGCACATGGTTAAAATGGATAATTTTGAAATTTGTCAATTTATCCAGGTCAGTTTGTCCAGACAACTCAGGAACAACATTTAGACATGACCATCTTGTTTTTGAAGAAGTGGTTCAGTTCTTTCAGAGTTCTTTTTTACTGATTTTCAAAGCTTAGAGGATCACAGAATTCTATATCACAGAATTCTATCTGTTCCTCTTAAAATAAAACATTTTAAGCCTGCTGAGGTGATCAGTCAGCAGCCATTGCCTGAAATCCTAGTTTTATTTTAATAAAATACTCTCTGATACACATAAAAATGAACTGTGGGTGCCTAGCTTGACACAGATTAAGAATTGTCAAAATATGTCATTAGAGAAATTAAAGCCAAACATTTCTATATTGGAAGCAATTCACATACTTTAGTCTAGAGATGCACACTGGTTCTTGAACTAACTAGGTTTTTCTTGCAGTTGCATCCATCTCTATTTTTCTTCTATCTCATGACCTGTTAACAGAGAATTTTAACACTGCCAGATCAGCCAGCTCTCCAGTGTGGTTTTGGGTCCTGATCCTGCAGCGTTAGTGTAATAGCTAATTAACTCTGAAGCTTTCTCACGAAGTGAGTCAGCTATTCCCTTCTGAAACAAACCCACTTGGTTGAGGCTGTGGAGATTATTAATCTCCAACAAAAATTGGGGGGGTTTATGTATGCATGTATGGTATAGATGAGCAGATAAACCTGCACCGGGTTTGACACCGCTGACCCTCTTCTGGCTTTGTGCAGTTTAACATTTGCACACTTACTGCACTCTAATGATGCAACACTTCACCATTCCCCAAGTCTCCGTGTTTCAAGCTGCCACACTGAAGCATTTGAACAGAAGGGAACATTGGATGCTAACGTGTCTGTCACAGAAAGAAAGGTTGCAGAGGGGTCCCAAGGCAGGGGTGATACAGTGCAGCTGCAATTGTTCAGCTCTGTTCTAGACAGAGCCTTCAACAGGGCGGGCATAACCGTCCTGTAACAGCCTGTCTGAGAGCCTTCTAGCAGGGCATGCAAGTCAGCAATGTTGGTGTATCAGCGTCAGAGGTTGCTTTTCTCTCTCATTCTCTCTCTTTTTTCCCCCTATTTCCTTAGCTTTTAATACAAATTTTGCATTAGGATATTACCAGTACTGAAGGTGTTGATTCTTCATTTTGACTAATCATTGTTACTTCTTCCTTTTTTCTATTTTACACTCAGCACAAAACTCCTAGTTGCTTCCTAGTTGTAAAATAATAACAGATTTATTTAATTAAAAAAAACCCTTTTGGCTTGCTGCCAGTTTTTTGCATGTTCTAAAGATCTCTTTTCAGCTTTCATTATTGTAATTGAATATCAAAGCCCTCTGTGGTCACCTGAGCAAATGTCCATATTAGAATCTACTTTATTAAATTTTTAATGATTTTCATAACCCAGGAGGACTCTTCTGATGGCTTTTCCAGAAGTGATGACTCATGTCATTTCCTTAAACCCACAGAGCAAATTGCAATAGTGAGTAGAGGCAAACTTCTCATGTACTTTTTCGAAGGGGTCACAAAATATTATTGTGTATTTTGTCCAACCTATTTTGTATAGGAATTTTAATTTTAGAACAGCTTTGTGAAAATGTTATAATATTGCTTGCTAATCGCTCACGACTTATGGTCAGTCTTAATGACCAAAATTCACATCAATTAATTCTTGCTCAAAGATTTACCTGTTTTGAAGCACTAATAAATTCAGCTGCAGATCACTTTTAGAATAATTTTGTGCTGTTTTCGTTAGTTATCCTTAATGAGTTATGATACAGAAGCTTCTTTTGAAGCTGAAACTCAATACCTACAAAAGAATTTCGAAAGAACTGTCTTCTTTCATTACAATGAGAAATACAAGTTTAGGTCTCCTTTTTCAAAGGTGAGCTTTGTCTGGGTTCTAATTGCATCCAAAAATCATTATTTGGAAAAAATCTGAAATAATTTAAAATTAAGAGACTATGAATACTGTGATAGAATTAGTTATTTCTTAGATCAATGTGGTTTTGGATGTTATCTAGTTACAATGACACTAAAGACCAAGAAATACAGTTTTATTTTGATAACTTGTGGGTTCTACGTACTAGTTAGGTATCGATATTGATATAAGAAAAACAGGGTCTTGCAGGTGCAGATTTCACAGTAATAGCAGTGGGTAGGATTTAGTTAGCCTGTTTTTTTAATAAGAAACATGAAGTTCCTGCACTTACACGGGATCCATTCATGTTCTCTCTCGCAGACTGCAGATAAATTAACAAAATCACCATCTTTTTTTTTTTTTTAAATAGGTACATTATTGGGACATTAGTCTTTAAACTTTCAATTTTCAAGACTTAGTTTTTGTTCTCTAAAACAAAACATTTCTAAGATAACAAATAGTTGAACTGAACAACAAGGAAAGTTTCAGGTGATGTAAAGGGAACTTTAATTCAGGTGCCTACCGTGTAAGGTAGTCCCAAAAAGGAGCTCTTCTGGATCATATGTTAGGGAGGAATGCAGTTTGTCATTGGCAGGTCTGAATCCACACTACCCCACAGATTTATACTAGAACATGTTAATATGCACACACATATTTAATATCTATTAGTTTTTAAGCATTTTTCCCCGCAGTTACTCTTACAGGGTTAAAAATTCATTCATTTTAGCCCTGTGAGGCTCACTTCTATGTGCATTTTCCTCTGTGTTGCTGCATATAAAGATGTGACTCTTGGGAGGACTGCAAGTCCTAGAATAAAACATATTTCTAGCTGTTAGCAGAAAAAAATCCATTTTTATTTCTCTTTTGTGGCTAAAAAATTTGAGAAACATCTTAAGACAAAATTATAAGGTCTTTTCACAAAGAGAAATTATGGTCTGTTATTCTTATCCTGAAAAAAATGGCAGAGTTTTCAAAGCCACCTTTTGCATTTGCACCGAGTAGTCCTGTAAGACTACTTGCATTCATAAATTACTTTCTTTGACTCATATCACGGCTTATATAAAGTGCAGAAGGGGATGTCGTGAGGTACCACGTAGTTTCTGTCAGCCTTCCCTCGAGATAATTGTGGTGTGGGATTTATGTATTAAAGCAGAGAGCAGACTAGAATTTCCATGGAAGATGATCCTTTTGGTAATATAGCACAGCTAGTGACAAGCACACCACTACTGGAATTATGGCAAGGGATTCAAATACATTCCAATAAAAGTCAGAATGTAGCTGCCTTTTGGTGTCCTTTCTAACATTTACTCATGTTTTACTTACATCTTTCTGTGTGGTAAAGGTGGTGTTTTGGTTTTTTCCACTCTCCTCTTAGGCAGTTGTGTGCAGCTTAGGTTATTTGCAGAGCAGATGAAAAATAGGAATTCTTTATGGAACATATGTCAAAGCATGTTTCATTCAACCTACAATACGTATGAGATCCTTCTGTAGAGTCATTAGATTCTTTTATACTGGAATACATCTTGGACAAAGTACCTAAAAGAAGTTGCATATTTCAGCTGAAATCCCTCATATCGTTTGTATTTCTCATATTTCTATCATAACATCAATTAAGAATCAATGATTTAATCTATCGTTTGTGGTAGGCTGAGTGCAGAGGCTGAACTGACAGATCACTAAGAGTATAATTCCAGCAACTGAAATGAAAGCAGTACTCAAACTCCCACAACTGTATCGGTGGAAACAGCAGCAAGGAGAGAGTGTGCTGTGGAAGCAGCCCCTACTGACAGGAGTGGAACGATACCCACCTTTCTCCCAAGGTTTTGGATATCTGATCTTATTTTCATTTCATAAAATTATATTGTGACATTGCTGCAGTGTCTCGAAATAGTGATGCCTCACTGGATTTTTCCTAACTTCTGCTCAGATGTCCTATGTAACAAAAGCAGTACTGTTGCATTAGTTTCCATGGCTAGTAGTAAAATATGTCTGCACAGTGGAAATTATAATATATTTTAAACTGGCTGAGGAAAACATATTGAAATCATACCACTAGTACTCATAAGGCTGCTGTGCTTGGAAAATGACTTTCAAAGTGTGTTATGAAATGGTTTAGGAAGGAAAAGAGAGCCAAAGGGCCAAGGGGAGGGGACAGATTGGACAGGACCAATATGTTTGGGGCTAGGCAGAAACTGTGGATATGCACAGACAGTTCTACCAAGGAGGGCTTCTCATGGGCGCCCAAAGAGAGAGCACTAGAAGTGTCTATCATCTAATGAAAAGTTGTGTTCCTCAAGGTCCCCAGTGACTGGAAAAAAATCAAATGTTGCTTCCATCCAAAGAACAGCTAGCAGGAAATAAGGAAGTGTGAACAAGGGAAGAGTGGGCCTCACCTCGGTCCCTGATCAGGAAACACGCCCTCTTGGAATTCATTTCCAAGAAAGAAAGAAATCAAATTAGTCACTGCTGGTTTACCAGGGCAATACTTACGTGACCTAGCTGCTTGCTTTTTATCTGAATAAAAGGCCAAATATATGTCTGAGGGCAGAGTGGGTTAATGCACCTTGAGTCTGAGCAATGCTTTTGACACTGGCTTCCAGGCATTTCTTGGTTGGAAACAGAGGAACCGTGGGCTGTACAAATGGGCTGTTACACTGTTTGAAAACCAGCTGTACTGCCAAGCTCATTGTGCAGTAATCAATAGCTTGATGTTCATTTGGCAGAGGTACAGAGCTACCCTACGGTCAATACTGGAGCTGGTATTATTCAATATCTTCATCAGCAGGCTGGATGATGTGACATAATACACTCTCAGCAAATTTATGGATGATGGTACATCAAGGAGAAAATTGATTGATATGCCAAATGGCAGAATTTTGATCCAGAAGGACCACAGGAAAATACAAAAATGGACCAGCTGAAGCCTCACGGTGTTCAATAGGAAAAGTATAAATATCTCAGCCCTGAGAAAAATAACTATGTAAATCTTCACAGGCAGGGAACTGACTGACTGAGCAGCAAACCTGTCGAAGACAACCTGAGCAGTCAGAGTGGATGGCAGTTTGAATATCAATCAATATTTTGCTCTCATTTCAGATAAGACAAACCTCACAAACCAGTTTAGATGAAACTCAGAGAAACATTAAAAGGAGCATTGCCAGTGGATCAAAGAAAATTTTTGTAGTTATTATTTCCCTTGTTGTCATTGGTGAGTTCACACCCGAAATTCATCAGCTTTCCGGCCGTTTCAAGAAGGACATTGAGAAAACAAGAATGTTCAGTGGATTCCTGTCAAGATGGTCAAGAACCTCAAGAAAAATTCATGAACTGTCATGATTGTTGATAAATGTGTAGTTTGACATAATGTTGATACAGCATGCACATGGTTTCATTATCTCACGCTTACAATGTATATTTGAAGATTTTTTTTTTTTAATTACTGACCTGATTTTCAATGATGACCATTCTCAGAGTCAGAGATTATTACACAGAAATCGAAAAGATACGATCTCTCATGCCTTTCCCAGATGATCCCAGCTGGGGAGCAGTAGGTTTCAAAGATAATATGAATAGAGTTCGTCACTCCTGAAAAAGTTTTAAGATGTCAAGAGACTCAAATAGAGAATTCTCGAGGTGTTTTGTATCTTTACTTTGCATTGCACATAGATAAGATGTCTCTTTTAGGTAATCATTGATTTTTATGCAGTGACAAATGATACCAGCAACTAGGACCTTTAGTGCCTGTCTTAATTTAGTCTTTTTCTGTATCTGCAGGTATGATTTTTCACCTATAATGATGTGCTACAAGGATATGCAGATAACTGCTTCCAGAAAATCTTGTAATAAAGTGCCCGACATTACAGCTAGTGCCTTTAATTCAGTGCAATTCCTAAGCGTGTAACTGCATCAACAAAACAGTGACCTGGTTTAGCTTAAAAAGCAAGTCTAGCTGTACAGAGCTCTGCAAAATCTGGGTCTTATTTTTACCATATGGATAGTGTATATAAAAGAAAATACCATAGTCATGCTGAGAGTGGCCTACTTTGCACTGTGCCTGGATATTGGAATGGCTCAGCAGGGCCACTCAGATACTGTGATTCTCTTCTCAGCGAAGTGAATGATCTTGGCATGCGATGTGTAGATGATAACTACAGGCTCTGTATTCATGGCTGCAGCGTTTGGACCACTAATTGTGTTACTGCCAGAGCAGGCACTGAATTTAGCTCTAAGTGGTCTGCAAGCCAAGGTAGGGCTTCCTGCACATCTTGCATGTAGCTCTATATATTCATTCTTCCCTTACTGTTGGTCATTATGTATTCAGTTGCTATTATGAACACAGTCCTCTTCGCTTCTTGTCTGAACATCTTGTTCTTTCTATAAAGTTCCAGACCTGTTGGGAAATCAGCCAGAGATGCTGAAGCTCTCCCCTTTGGAATTTAATGTGCTGTGTTATGCAGCGCATTATGTGCATCTATGCAGGCTGCAGGCAGCCCCACTAGGGACTTCAGTGCTTTACAGGCTTATAAAAATAGGGTGGCTGGTTTTCCTTTACAAATCATGACAACAAAGTGGCAGTGTAATCTCAGGGAGGTGATTTCTCACTGCTACAGAAGCCTGATGTAATACCTGACATTGGCCTTTGGCACAGAGCATCCACTTTCCATCTTTTCTACTATATTGATGAGTCTGATCATACTTCAGTACATAACCTGGTGCCAGGGAGTTAAAAATTTACTCTGCCTCTTCACCTGGAGGTGAGTTTGGTGCTGTTCTGCTTGATTACTTGGACAAACCCCTGCCATGGCTGTCTGTGAGATACTTATCCATATGTGTGAAAAAGTGTGCTGATAATTCTGCAGGAATTTGTTTCTGGTTAATTTTAAGATAGATTTGGTTTAAGATCTGAGGAAAAAAAAACCCACATCAATGATTCTGGAAAAGAAGGTAGCTCTACAGTCCGAAAGACTAATAATCATTTAAATATTCCAAAACCAGATCTTCCAAACAATTAGAAATACATACATTAGTTCTTTGGTTTTGATATTGTCCTCCATGTACTCTAAAAATATAGAAGAAATGGCATGAAGTGTAGATAAGAGCAAAGAGAATAGATTAGTATTTAAACTACAATGTAATGATTTTAAGGAGAACTAAAATATTCTCAAACGATGGGGACCGGCTGATTGAATTGCCCTGTGTTGCTTTGAAAATGTAGTTAAAAATTGATAAGCACCTAGGAGCATAATTCTAAGAAAGGAAGAGAAATTTAAGCTATTTAAGCTGGTTTTTTTCTTTCTTTCAAGTTCTTACATCATAAATAAAACACAAAATTTATTTTTAAACAGGTACTATCCCTGAACTCCAATACATTAATGAAGTCTGCCCGCTGATTTTGTTTTCCACTACTCAAAATCCTAATCAAATAAAGAAGGAATAGGGAGATCTTTTACTTAAGGAGATTAGACCTTTTAGTTAGTCCACAATGTATGCTTTGTTCTGTTGGAAACCAGTGCCAGTAAAGTTGGTACTATCAGGGCGTCGATCATTTGGTTTCAAAGCGGACAAGAACTGACTTGGAACATGGTCGTAAAGCAAATAACATTTTGATATACACTATAAATGTATATGCAACTGTCTAAGATTACATAGGTTTTGTGACAGGAACCTCTGATAGGGATGTCACAGTACATAAAACTGGGTTTTATGTGTCTCACAATTTACAATTGCTAAATATTTTCCACACTGACAGGATACAACTCCCCAGTTTTGGCAGACAGTTCTTGTCTCACTGTCAGTCCCATGGAATGCAGAGGCTTTATCCCACACCGTGGGGAGACCTATTTCATGACAAGTCATTCATGTCAGGTCATCTTATCCAAATTTCCTATAAAAGAGAGAAAAGAGGGACAAAAGAACCTGTATTTCCCTAGCATTCTTTTAGATTGGAATTCAAGTGTTCGTGCTATAACCCACTGATTTCGCCAAAGAAGAATTGTCTTCAGTTTAGAAAAAAACTCCAAAAGTCAATTTGGTTAACTTTGCCATGCATTTTCAGTGAGATACATTCAATATGGCCTCATCTCATATTCCTGGTCTCCTGCCTGTCTGCCTTGTATGTATACCATTTGCTCCTTTGCTGTCTTTTGGGGTGAGCCAAAGAGACACTGTGAGGTTAAATGCACCTGCAGTTCTGGGGACAATTTGCTGCTGTGATTTCTTGCAACCAGAGATACAAGCAGGACTGCAGCTTGCTATCCCAGTAGGCTTTTGTCCTCAATCTCTCCCACCCACCCTCCATCCATACCATGGGATATACAACAGAAACCTGCAGGCCATGCTACTGAGGAGAGAAACTGTGGTGGCCTGCTGTGCTCTGGGTGAGTATGATTCAAGGTAGAGCATGACGACAAACTAAGAACTTTCAAAGACAGGAATATTAGAAAATCTGAAATGCTAGATACAAGCGTCAAACTATTCATCGAAAGTGCAACTCTGAAAGAGAAATGAAACATTCAGTCAGAAGAGTTTTTTTTCCCATCCACAGAAATTTTGTCACTAGAATCATAATTTAAAAAATGAGCTCAATATAGCTACTGAAATCATGAAGGATTAATTGAGATGTTATGTTTCTGTAGGCAATAATTACAATTATTGTAGCTCTAACTTCAGAGGTTATGATCTTGTCATGTACACAGAATCACTTTAGCCATCTACTGGAGCCTCAAGTAAAAAGTCATTACAGCTCCAATTCTGTAATTGTAGCTGAACATCTTTCCTCAGCATCACTACTGAGCATTGATTGTCAGTGAGGCTTTAAGCATTGGTGGAGTTTTCCTAATCATATGGCTACTATTTATTCCTGGACAATTTGTGAAAAAGTGAACTGGATTCTTAGAAATCAGGTTCACTAGTATAGATTAATTTAAAGAAAGTGGCCATATGTATAGTCTTGCTGCTGGAATAGCAGCTCCAAAATATTAATCATAAAAAATTCTAAAGGCATGAGTGATTTAGCCTACTGAACAAGAAAAAAAAACAAGAGAAAAAAGGTGCAAATTTTGTTTCTAAGGAAAAAAGGAGACAACATATCAGAGTGTAGTGATTAGAGGTGCGGATGGAGGTGAGAGCCATGACCATTGTAGAAAGGATATTGTGCAGAATTTCAAAAGCAATGACATGGAGCCAGAACCTGATGCAGAATAAAGCATGGAACTATGAAAAAAAAAAAAAAAAAATTCTTCTACAGAAATATCGCAGAAGTCAATTAAGGCTTAAATATATGCAGGTCAATATGCAAAATAAAAGCTGGGAAAGAAGGAAGGGCTGACTTGGAAAATGAAAAGAAAATTAAAGGGAAGCAAGAACTGGATTCATAAGAGATGTGTAAATTTGTGAGGAGGGAAGTGAAAGCATGAATGTGCGGGGAAAGGAACAATGAGGATTAATATTTACTTTGCAGTCTAGTCTCAGTGACTGATTAAAGGAAGGAAAGAATACTGAAAAATATATAGACAAGTCTTCTGAAGTTCAATTTTAGAGTTTCTATTTTAATGATTTTAAAAAGTTAGAAAGGTAATCTGAGGCAAGACAATAATATGAATCCTGATTAAAGGAAAAGCAATGACAGAAGTCAAGTTGAAAAAAGACAGTGACTGAATACAAAACTCACAATTTTCTGAGTTCCCCCTTACTCTGCTTTGCATATACAAAATACAAAACTCGTGTTAACTGCAAGCCCAGGTAGTTTAGGGAGTTTGGTTTATCACTGCCATGAATCTAGAGTATCAGACCAGAAATCATCAATATTTTATATATATATGTATATATATTAAAAGAGTCTGTTTATTTATTTCTAACTAATCAAGAAACAGCATGGCATCACTGCAGAGGAAGACTTTGGCAACTAGTCAGATTTAGATTATGTTAATGCAACTTCTGAAAGCGATTGTTGTAAACAGGAACACATCATCGTAGGAGAGAGCAAGAAGTAAAGAAAGAAAAGGCTCAATTCTTTCTGCTGCTGCTGCTGTTCCAGGTGCTGGAGGGAGACTAGGCAGATCTGCAATGGATGTCCTCCCCAGCCACTCTGAGGTTTTTATTGCTGCATTTTATTTCAAGGGTGAGTTTAAGTGGACATGGGCTGTGAGAGCGCCTTGGGAAACTTTAAAAAGTGGAAACATACAAATAAAAATAATTACCATTTTTGCCATTGAAATAAAAATTATAAGGGTGTGTTTCACCATCTGGGAATGTCTTCTGGCTAATTACTCATGACTACCTACAGCAGACAGCCAGAAAATCTATTCCTTGCTTCTGTTTTCATTCTGATTTGGTCCCTGCCAGTACCTATTTCTGGTTCTTAAATTCTTCAAAAGGCAAAATGAAGACACTTAAAAATCCTGATACTTTTCCACAACACCCATTTGAATAAGGCTGCTGAGAGAGAGATCAGGGCAAATGGTTGCTTTTTCAGGGGGAGTTCTGCCCTGTAGATGACTGTTTTATATATATGTTTTTACATCAATACTATGATAGTGATGAAAGAAAACTACTGATTTGCCTTGGGCATATGACATAAACCAGAATTATTTGGGAGGGATACTTTCACAGCACGAACTCCTCAGAGCACAGTGCACTTGAAGGGCTGTTTTCATTGACATTCCATTAGTGCCAACAGAAACTGTACTTGTAACTCCCTATGTAATTCGAAAAACTTCAGTGAAAACTGTAAAGAACCTGTCGCGTTCCTGACTCTTCAGAAATCTTTTATGCAGCTCAGATTTTACTTCACAATTTCAGCTGCTGCTTTTTCTTTTTTGCTAAAAATCTATGGGGTTATTTTACTGTAAACAAAATTGAAAAGGCCAATTTTCTTCTGACTAAGCTTGATTAAGTTTTTGTCTCTACCCTAGTAAAATTGATTTCCTGTACAGAAAGATTTAACAAATTATATTAATTTAAATACACTCAAAGCCATGATGTTTATTAATGATACAGCAAATATGCCTCTCAGCTTGCAAGATGTAACTACTTAATCTTGCAGTTCTCTGCTGGACTGCATGCCAAAAAGCAAATACATGCTCCATGAATTCTATAAAATGTATAATAGCTACTTCCCATTACTCATTATGACTGTAGCTAATGTCAAAACAGAAGTTTAGAGGCATTTGCAGGAAGATGCAGAAGTCCTGGTGAGAAGCTGATATGAGCTACAGCCTGTGCCTAGAAGGTAACAGCACAGCTGACAGGAGAGAGGGGATAATCATGGGCTGGTACGGGTTTCAGCTGGGGATCTCTTCCTTCCCACAGTTTCTCTCTTCTTTCCAAATCTCTTGGAGAAAATTGGGCCAGGGTTTCCTTATGATTGCAGATATTTGAAACAGTAAGAACTGTTGAAACGGGCGATATGCCTGAGTGAAGTAAGGAGGGATGAATATTTTCCTTGTGCCAGAGCAACAACCTTCATGACTTGGAAAAGAGGGTATTGGTGTTTGAGCTGAAGAGCTGAAAGATGGGAAAGATGCTTTTATTACAGGATGAGGCTACACTCTTTCCATTTGTGGCCACAGGAAAAAAATATTATCACACTAATATTTATGCCTCAGTACTATTAGACACTTGACATTGCAATCTTGGAGAGAATATTTAGGATCAAATAGTGCATTTTTGGTTATTTAAAGCCTTGAACATTTCACTGTGTCTTTTTTTTTTTGGAGGGTGGAGGGGGCCTTTTTCTTTTTGAAAGGATGGCTAGGGCTTGCTAAGTGAAACCTGAACTGCATGTGTATTAAGCGGCTAAAGAGATTACAGGTTCTCATGCAAAGAATGATATATAATGGAAATTTCTATTAATGCTCAGCCAAAGCAGGACCAATGACTACAATTTGATCCAGTGATACTTCCATTTGTTCTCTCATTTTAGTAGGATTCAGTCTAACGGGATTTCAATACTGCCTAGTTGTAAGGTCGAAACTGTAAGCCTCCCTTTATCTGTGAAAATTGACATTTTTCATTTTCTTCTTGAAATAGTGGTTTGAAGTTATACTGTATGTAATAAAGGGCTTCTGCCTTCTTTTCCAGAGATAGCCAGAGACCACTACCCTAGGGAGTGACCTCTGTGTTTACTTCTGAAAGTATTTTGTTATCCTGAAATACAACTTGCTGTGTAGGAATGTCAGTTTCTGTTACAATTGAGTCAGAATCTTGACAGTTTCACACTTCTAATGCTTCTGCTTGCTATTGCTGCTAAAAAAAATTAAAAAGTAGGTGAAATGTCATAAGTTTCACACTTAGACAAGTGTGGACAAAGCCTTGTCTCTGGATTTGTAAATACTCACACAGAACCAACAACATATCTTGAATGCTTCCACTGCAGAGGTTTTGCTTCTGGTCTGACAGAATCACAAACTGAATCATGTTGTACATGAACAGTTTTCACTCAGTGCAATACAGGCAGTTCGCCAAAATCAGGAGTGACTGTGATTTCGTTGATTAAAGAAGGTTAGCTCACCACAGAAACTGCTGTTTATGGCAGAGCTGTACAATACACACCTGGAGGTACGTACTGCTACAGATTAACCATGCTCAGGTGAGAGATGGTGAGTGAAAGGATTCTCTGTTGAGTAAACAGCCTTTCAGGAAACATTTAGATGAGAGCAATGAGATCCTGTGGAAACTCTACAATCCGCTTGGTTCTAGAAGGAGTTGAGAAGCAATCCTGAACATAGCTGTAATATTGTTTATGTAATGCTGAAATTTAGATCAGCTCGATAACTTCAATTATGACTATTTATATTTTATTGGTGGCCAGAGCCCCTGGTTGCAGATCACAGTGGGATAAAATGATAGAAGCCAGGGCTAATTTTACGTAGATGTCACATAGGGTATCAAAGTGAACAGGTTGACTAACAACCTGCTTTCCTAGAGCATGAAGTGCACTGCTCTGGCGTTCAGACCTGATGCTGAGACAGTTCTACTACTGCTTCCAGTGGAGAAGTCAAGTCGGAAGTGACAATCCTCTATTTCATGAAAGTAAAAGGCAGGATCTATCTAAGTAGAACATTGATGAATGGGGAGTTAAAAATACATATTCATCTGCATCGAACATGAAAACTTTGCGATGTCAGAATTCCTTGAATTCTCAGTTGCCATCTCAAGCCACTCTGTCCTCACTTGTTGGCACGAAAAAATCTCTTTCTTTCCAACACAAAGACATAGTAAGCTTTATCTTATGCCAATATACACAAAACTGTGACAGAATATACCTTTTTCATGATACAGCTGCCCATTCCAACCTCAGGAACTCAGGACATGATAGTGAATGAATATAATCATACCACACAATGCTTTTCATTAAACGATACTTTAAGCTTTTCTTACCTGTGAAGACCTTAGATTTTAATTACATGATTATTTTATTTTTCCTCTTTATGAGAAAAAAATGCAGAATCAAAAACAACATTCTTTAATGAATAGGAACCTGTAATATGGCTTATGATTCAAGTAAATTATTTGATTTATTATAAATGCGTAACTGTCATTAAAAGAATACTCGTGGAAAAAATCAAAAGCTAATTTTTTTCACAGCCTACAGCTTCTATTCAGTAGGGTTTTTTTTTCATCTATATACATACATACTTGTACACTATAAGGACACATCAACTTTAGCCACATGGATCAAGAGCTAAAATGGAAAGAGATGAAAGCTCAGAAAAGAAAAGGAAAACAAAGAACTAAAGAGGAACTCCATGTGCGATATTTCAATGACTTTCCCAAATTTATTTGTGCAAGCATTTGCTTCCAAATTGCAGATTAAGCAAGCATTCAATGATGAGAGAAAAGGGTGATAGTTTATAAATGAAGAAAAAGAGTGCAGATCAAAAAATTCATCCGTATGTGAAACCAATTCGTATGCTTCTATCCATACTCTGTAGAAAAGGGCATTTTGATAAATCTATGCATGAAGCTGCTCCCATTTGGCAAACGTAGAGAAAAGTTTAAACTTCAGACTAAACTGTTCCTACAGAGAACAGTCTGGTACTCAAAACTGATATTTATCTCTAAATGTACACTCTAATTTACTCAATAAAATGAAGATTCTGCCATTTCTGATCATTCTAAGGGTTTCTTCTTCAGCACTACTGTTTGTCAACTATCAAGAATACTGCAGTTGTTTATCTCAATATTAATTACCTGCACAACTATTAGTGCTCTACTTTGTGGGAAAAAAAACCCCAAACAATGTTTCAAGTCCAGTGTTCCACCAAAACATAACTTTTTGACTTTACAGCTGACTTTACAGTTCAGGAAATTCTTTCATAGTAATAGGTTATTAACCCCATTTCAGTTTTAAAAATAGTGATTCCTTCACCCAAACCTCTACCTCTGGAAGTAGCAGCTGAACAGACCTAGAAGGCTCACAGAATGTTCACAGAAGTAGAAAAAGGTCAGGCAGAGGCATATTTTCACAATAGATGAATATTTTTTTTGTGGGAACAGTGTAGGGAGAAGGAATTCTGATTCCACACAGAATCTGTGCTCCTGTGGTGAAGATGTATGCACAGATGTAGGATGGTCATATGCTGCTTTTTTAAGCAAGGGTCATCAACCTCAGAGCCTATGCATCCTGTTGGTTGTTGCAGTGGGAAGTGCTGGAAGAGTAGCTGTTCTGGCTCTGTGCATAGATGGGGACGAGCTATGCATTCTTGGAAAGTATTCATATACAATTTTGCAGCAGCTGCTAAAAGTCTGTGTGGTGTCCTTAGGGAATACACACCCTGGAAAAATGTCACCTAGTTCTGAAGAAGTGCATCGAGAAATGGCATTTGCAAAAATACACACAGGTATTATTTTTAGGTCTTTGTTTTTAAGTGTTTTTTAATGTGAAAGAGCTATTTTCAGAGGCTTTGTAAGGACTTTATACTATACCTCTAGGAGGTGAACCATAAAACCAAAGTACTTCCAAGGTTTCAGCTCTAGAAAACAATATTTAAACAAAGAATTTGTGAAGGGGCTTGAGCAAGCTGACTCTGTTGGTTAGATCTCTCCTTAGCAGATTGTTAACCAAGTGATATGCAGTCAAAATTGCACAGGGATGGAAAATAAATTCCCATATGAGATACTCCATTTTATATTTATGTGCACAACTGCTATTTGCACAGTACTCTGTTCATTTAAATTTTGATACCATATTGTAAATTCTATCATTAATATTAAACCTGGTGTTAATATTAATGATCTGCTGCTTTCAAAAAGTGCTGCATCAAAAACACTCTAGCAATAGCCCCTTAACACTTCCATCACTCTAAAAGAGAGAATGATGTGAGGGTTTCAAATACAAAATGACTCTCACTTCAAACCTGAATTACGAGTTTTTGTATGCAGACAAAGTGCAGTCAATGATGGACAACCAACAAGTCAAAATTTGTTAGGCTTTGAAGATTTTCAATTGAAATCACAAATATTAATTACCTAATAGAAATTGCAAATATTGGTAGTTATTTTATAAAAGGACTAAACGTTTTGTTTCGGGATACTGTAACAATTGTTCTTTGCTGAGTTTCGATCTTCAAACTTATGAAATGTTTTATATTCCTCATGACAAAACTGCTAAATTTGGTGATGTAATGCTCCATGAAAAATTCCTGTTATACGTTAAGCTGTATTAATTACTCAGTATATTGTTGAAATAGCTAGGATATGCATACATGGAGAACTTCACCTCTTCTGAACTCCAAAGAGCCTATTCAAGTGCCTTGCACACACACACGCACATGCAAATCTAGTTTGGTTTAACACTTGCAGTGCTTCCTCTCATTTTCGTTGCTAAATTTGTCCTTGGACACCTGGACAGTCAGAGAGTAAACTGTTTTTAAACATATACTGAGAAAAGTTTTCCTGCTGTGCACCCTACCTATCAGTCTTCTGAAGTCAGTGGAAGTTCTTTAAGAAGATTTAATGGGAAGATGCTTCATATATGCTGCATTGTCAAGCTCACCTTCACTGGCTTGGGATTTTGCTAGATGTAACCCTTGAGAACCCCTGAGAAAAATGGCAAATAAAATTGCTTTCAGACTTACTTTGCAGATTTAAGTCAGAGATCTCTGGTGTTGTGATACATCAGCTCCTTTTTATAACAGCAAAGAGAAAATTTTCTCAATATTATACTACATTATAAGCATTGTTAAGACAGATTTAGTTGAAAATAAATATCTGTAAGATATTCAGGAATACAAGTAGAAAGTTACAGAAACAAAAGTGACCTTGGCTGTACGAAATAATACAAACATGAATCTATATGAAATGCAATAGGATGCGTCTTCTGTGGTCATACTCTTACCGGATATTACAAACCAGGAAATGGATAATTAATTTTTCGTTAAGAAGATGGAAACACTGCATTTTCTGGACTTGATGATCCTGATGAGTCCCTTCCAACTCAGCATATTCTATGACTCTATGATTCTCTAGCCAAAATAAAAGAAACAACAACAAATTAGAAATTAATTATCTCATTTTGTAAAATGTTGTCCAGGTCTTTGGTTTTTTTAAAATACGGGGATGGAACAGAAGATTTTGAATTACTTCATGGAATGTGAGAGAGAGTCAACTCAGTCTTCTATAATCCCAATCTTTTCTAACCTAGAATATGCTTATCTGCTTATTTAAAGATATGAAATCCCCAAAACAGCTCTTCAGGGGAATAAGTCACTTTTCAAATTTGAAGGGATAACTGAGTCTGGTCTACATGAGTAAGAAACTAAAATGTTTTTTATTAATGAATTGTGTAAAATTTCTGTACTTGAAATAACTTCAGAAAAATCTACAAAATATTGCTCCTCATGAAAACCTGTTTCTCCTGAGTTAAAACAGAATATTCCTTTGAAGATATAGTCTTACACATTTGTCACATATTGATATATATTTCACAAAGTCCTAAGTTTCTCTAGTAATTTACTAGGCTAGCTTCCTTGAAATAATATTTTAGCATTACCTTGAAAAGCTCTACCTAAGATCATAAAAGAGAGCCCATTAGAATATTGTACTAAACATCTTAAAACTATAGTTCAACTATATAGTCGGGGAGTAAAAATGACAAGGATTTTTCCAATGTAATATATTATGCACTTATTTACATAAAATATCAATATTTATATTCACTGATGGAACAACAAGATGACTTGGTTTTCTAAATAAAGATGGTACATATCAGTTTGACAGACATAGCTGAGACAGCTGAGTTTATGTTTCTAAAAAAGTATTCATTTTGTAATTTTTTTATAGAATCCTGACAAGTGAATTGCTAATGAAGATAAAAATGATAAGGTTGAGATGTGTAACAGACATGTGGTTCTGCAGAAATTAGAAAGAGATACAAACCACTGTCTTACTTTCCAATATTATGCTGAACATTTTCAGTGGTACTATTTTAAAAGAAATGAGATGTACAATGTGCTGCAAGAAAAAAAATCGGGGGTGGGGAGGGTGGGTATTTCTAAAAGCAACAAACTGTATCATAGATTTTTCTAATTTGTGTGTTGTAATTAGAATACAGACCTGATCTCGTGGCTTCAAGCAAGTTTTTGCAAAAACCTTTTATATACACCTATGAAAGCTATCTTTTAATTTCCTTTATCAAACCAGTACAGTAAATCACTACATTTTCATTATTTTATTTTGATGACATCTTTTTTTTTAAAACCAAACTAACATATATTTCAAAATTTTTGCCTTTCCTTTTGTTAATGTAATTTAAACTGTTAAAAGTATTGCAGAAATATAGCGGAGAATTACATGGTGGTTTCTTCACTTATATGGATTTAAAGTTTTTTAACAGTGTGCAACTAACAGTAGGAATTTTCTCTGTAAAGGATCAGTTACCTCATTTGTGCTAATGTAAATCCAGGCACCTTAAGTCTTTCTTTTGCTTATAGAGGATTCATAATAAACAACAGTGAAGTTGCAATATTTTATATTTTCACCAGTGAGAACTTCAACATACAATCTTGCTTGGATTCATCAAGTAATGTGTAGAGAAAAATAATGACTATTCTGATGCTGCATGGGGTTTCACGTCATGTTGTATTACCTCACCCAGGCTGCTTAAGCCTGCATGGGTCAGTCATGATTCAAGCAATTTGACATTCTTTGATAGAACTTGACACTGTCACCACACTCTAATGAGCCACATAAGTAATGAGAAAACAGACTTGCATAGTTCCAGAAGATTGTAACTATTTATTTCACGTGTATATGTTTGTTTTGTCAGTGTCAAAGGATACATAAACAAGTTGAAAACAGTAATGAATACACTAATTCATCTTATTTGAATTGGTTCTATATATTAAATTATGCACATGACAACATTAACAGCCTTTAGTCAGCAGCAGAGAGAAAAGATTCCATATTATGTCCTAATTGGCTATTAAATTATAATTTCAAATGCTCCTGTGTGACTTCCATGCTAAAGTTAATAAAAATTTAGACTACTCAACTCTTAAATAGTCCTGAAAATTTATCCGTGGTCTTCAAATAGTAACTTTTTTTTTTTTTAAATGAGGTTTTTTTCTCTACTATTTATTTCAAAGGGCAATAAATAAATCATTTGAATAATTTAAAATAAGATTTCTTTTAAATGGTCTGCTCTAGTTGAATTACAGCTCAGGACTAGCAGTATGACAGTCTATCACTTCTTCTGCTTTACATCAGTAGAGATAATCTTAATAACAATTCTAGTCCTAACGTCTCTGAAAGAAACCTTGTCTCACCTCAAAGTGGTGGACGTGCTGTTGCTGAGGCAAGCAAGGGCTTCAGCCTGTCAGTCTTTGAGCTCTTCCAAGACTGCATTTCTTCGTCTTTCATATGCCATGTCCTTTATATAAGCAATTCTTCTGGCATTTACTAGTTTGAATGCATGCAGATTAATTACAAAGTTGAGGTACCAGCAGAAAAGTCAAATGGCATTGCTGACGCTTCTGTTCTAAATAACATTGCCCACACTTGTTTTCTGTGGATGCAAATATGGACACCACAGGTAAAACTGTGCAGAGTCAGAATTTCCATTCTCTTTTCAGCAAGGTTTTACATCTATGTCAAATACTCTATATATTCTTTAGGACTAGATCTTTCACTCTCTTGCCTCACCATTGAGAATCTTTTTCAGGAACATTGCATTATAGAAGCAAAGGGAGTTTTAGCTCAGCTTTTTTGTTTGTTGTTCTAGAATCAGACGCAGAACAGCCACTTTATTCTGTAGCAATTTGGTGATTTTTAAAAGCATTGAATAATCTTTAAATTGTAGGGACAGTTCTGTGTGTGTATGAGTGTGTGCAAGATGGAACAAGCGAACATGGCCTCAAGCGTCACTTGGGGGGGTTAGACTGAATATGAGGAAAATTTCTTCACTGAAAGGATGGTCAGGCATTGGAACAGGCTGCCCAGGGAACTGGTGAAGTCATCTTTCGGGGAGATATTTAAAAGATGTGTAGATGTGGGGCATGGGGGGACATGGTTTAGTTGTGGACTTGGCAGTGCTGGGTTAACGGTTGGACTCAATAACCTTAAAGGTGTTTTCCAGTCTAAATGCATCTGTGATTCTATAATTCTCTTATGGTAACAAAAAAAAGCACTGTTTCATTTACAATTAATAGTTACATCTATTAGTATATCAGCTATTTATTATGAGCACTTATCCATTTCTATACATTTTTAATAAAAAACAATATTTAATGTGTTCTCCCAGAAAATGAATTTTAAAAAATCAAGTATTACCTTAATTTACAGGGAACAAAAAATTCCTAGCTCTGATGTTGTCTTCACATCTTTATCAAGCATTCATATTTTTAAAGAACATGTAGTTACAGTAATTCCATTTTTCCAAGCCATGTAATGGTTATTAAGATTTCATTACGTACCTTGGGTACTAACACTCTGCTGTGTGTGTGTTTGAACTGTATTTCTTCCATTCTTTTACAAGTGAACATATTTGGAACCATACTATTTTCTGTGTTCACAAGCTGAAGTATAAGCAGTGTCCTTTTTCCTCTCTGAATCTTGGTACTGTTGTGTTAGAGGTCATCTTGTTTGGTCTTTTTACCAAGGTGCTCCACTTCTCTACCACACACCTCATTAGTTTAAAGCTAATGTCCATTTTGGACCAACACTCTTATAGCAAGAATGGATCTCAGACACTGTTTATGCCTATATATCTTCATAGCCCACATATATTAGACACTAAGTTAAATAATTTAAGGTACAACACTCGTAGGTTAGAGACAGAAACTGGCACTTACTAACAAGTGACCTGATGGTCTAAGAAGCATAAGAGGTTTTGAGAGGGAGGCAGGAAGGGAGGCTGTGATACAGCTTCATCTGCTGCCAAACTGCAGTCTGGTCCTGGTTTCCATAGTAGATCCCTGAAACCTGGAGCTATATGTGCATCTACCTCAGTGTTCATGACATTGAAAAAACTGAGGAAAAGAATGAAAGAGTCCCTATTTACAGACACTTCTTCTTTCCTTCCTGAAAAATCAAGTAGATAAGGGCTGATGAAGAAGTTCTCTTTGACTGAATACAAGTTTTTAACATGGATACTCATGTTTGTGTTGCTAATCAGCTGAGAAGGCACAGGAAATGTGGTGTCAGAATACAGACTGACACTGGGTAGTGGGCAGTCCTTGAAAGACAGGAGTTATGTTGCCACAAAGATAGACACATAAGGCAGGGAATATTTTGGGAGGCTCATCATCCATCTGGGTCCTACATTAGCCACATAGAAAGGAAATAGACTTGATAAACCTCAACGTTGCCCAGAGAAAAGGAAATAAATTGGGGGTCATGTCTCAGCATCCTTTCTTTATGATTTATCACTAGTTTAGACACTGATCAAAGGCCTGAGTGTGTAAGCATATGTACTAATCAAACTACCATTTTGTTGCTTCCGTGTATTTCAGTAGTTGTCTTCTGCAGAGTGAGATTTCTGAGCACGTTTTAGAAATACTTTATGCAGAGGTATGCCT
Organism: Cnemophilus loriae; assembly: GCA_013397755.1. Taxonomy (NCBI): domain Eukaryota; kingdom Metazoa; phylum Chordata; class Aves; order Passeriformes; family Corvidae; genus Cnemophilus; species Cnemophilus loriae. Next base: position 74,005 of record VZTF01007993.1, on the reverse strand, counting down.
TTTCAGCAATTTAAGTTATTAAGGGAAAGCTTTCAATATCCCTTTGAAATGCTTGCAGCCCTACATGGGTTTTTGGTGCTCTCTGCTATTGTTTCTGCTTTACCTTACTGCATCTTTACCTAGGCCTGAGTTTATTTACTTTTAATTGTATTGTGAAGTTCTCACTCAAAATGCAAATTTTTCATGTCATAGAATGAACAAAAGTATTGCTGCTTTTTTTTGTTTTGTTTTTTTTTTGTCTCTGCTACACAAAACCTTGGGAATAGTAATTCCAGAAAAATTCCTCCAACAAGGTACTGATTTCCTATTCTCTAATAAGAAATGGTGAGTGATAAAGCATAATCTTCATTGACTTTTATTTTTTCTGGTGAGTTTTAATTCTCATTTAGAATAGGCATTTTTCAATTAGTCTAATTTTCATATAAAGATTCTGGTTTCTTAATGGAATATTTTCATATGAATAAATAGTTTTTTAAAAATTTGAAATACACTTACATTTTTAAAAGACTTTTGAATTTTCTCTATTGATAATTTGGGTCTTAAAATTCACATAAGATATAGTGTTGAAAGTGCAGCATGATGTTTTTAATGTGAAGTGGTCAATATCGTCAAGAGGAGGTATGACTAGAACTGACACATACTGAGGATTTCCAGTTAACTTCATTCGCTTCCTCCAGATGCCTGTGATCTTAATTGCACTTTAAAAAGATTTTCTAAACTTGGAAATATTTCGAACCAGGGGATTGGAAAACTTTGATATTTAATTCTATCCCACTTCCTGCTGCTTTACTGAAAGATGAAATATTTGAGAGAGAAGCCGATGATCTTGCATCATTGTACATTTCCCTGTGTCTCCATTAAAGAATTGTGAGTCCAGTGTTCTGGAGGTTCAGCTTCAGTAAGCTGCACGTTTGTTATGAAGCTGCTGCAGAAACCCGGGGAAAATTACTGTGTGTCTCCCAAGAAGGACAGAGTGGGAAATGTAAGAAACTAACTATAATGGATCTATGACTGCAATATGATTTTTACTGGTAATGCTAACAATGCATTTAGGTATTTAGAGCACATATTCCTAAATCTAGATTAAAAACACGTAGAAGAACTGTCATGTCCTACCTGCACTGAATGCCTGAGTCTCTTCTTTTTTCCTGCACCAGACATTTTTGGCTAAACTCTTGCTCAGACTATAAGGGTAAAACAAGACAAGTTATTCTGGCAGTACGAAAAACTTATTCCTTGAAAGAAATTCTTTAGGGGAAGCATCCCTGGCACTGAACACATTAATTGCTCTGACAGTTACCAGAGAGCAATTGGAAAAATCCACAGGCAGCGTGTTACTTACTCTCACTGATAGGTGCACTGGTGACCATTTTTATTGAGTATTAGACTGAGAAAGGAGTCTGGGGACCTCAGACTCTAGGTATTTGCAATTTCAGATTAGTCAGGACTGCACAGTGTGGCACAGAAAGGTAAATCCAAGAAACAGAAACGACAGCTTCCCTAGAGTTGCCAGCACACTTGCTCATAGGTTCTTTACTTTTTATTTCTTTTTTATTATTATAGTTTAGTGCTGTGTTTCCCTGTGGCACATTACTCCTGTCCCAGATGAAACATGCCATGCAGCTTGCTCAGTTTCAGCTCAGGGCCTTTCCACTGCTGTACAGAGAACAGACACTCTCATGCTTTTCCCCATCCCTTTCACAAAATGGGATTAATAATCTCAATTTAAAACACATATCATCTAAGAAAATGTAGGGAGAAGAAAGAAAAAAGGTGCAGATGATACAGATTAATTTTATGAGTTGTGGATCATCTAAATGCATCCTCTGGGCCCTTGGTGTTCACTGTTACTAATGATGACTGCAGGAAAACCCATGCTCTTCCCAGTGTCGTGGGCGCTAAATAACTACTAAATTCTGTGTGAGAATTCGATTAAAAACTATAGGCCAAAAGCTTTCCTAAACAAGGTAGCAGATGGGGATGGTTTGCAGAGAGCTCACTGCTGCCTTCACCAAAGGGGAAGTGCACAGGGACATGGTCACCTTCTCTTCCTTGGATCATGGGACTGAAGAGGGTTGTACCGGTGCACAGCTACTGGTGAGAACATTCACCAGGCAATCAAAACCAGGCCTCCAGTTCTGTATCAAATGTAATCACACTCTGCTACCATGCCAAAGTAATAAATTTTCAGAAACAGCTTATTTCTGTAGCAATTTTATCTCAGCTTTGTCTAAAGCACGGTATATTGCAGCACTTAACAAATGCTAGTTCTGAGGCATTCCTGCATTTCTCATCCTGCTTCATTCCCTTTTTGTAACGTTGTGTCATTCCAGCTTTGGTAAGTGCCTCACTGGCTGCAGTTTGCTTACAGCTTCAACTTTTTCTTTGGTAGCACTTCCATAAGTATTTAAACGAAAGAAGGGGTTCTATATCCAGAATCTTCTTAAAGTACATTTACTTTTCTTGACTTCCTTGAGACAGGACGACCTGCACTAGAGTAGAACAGTAGTAGGGTGTGTCTATTTTACAGCTTAATTTTAATCTGGAATGAAGCATGTCCTAACTGCACAATCAGGACTGCCTAGTAAGTTGCCCTGATGCTCTGCAAGACGTGGGCCCTTGAAGAGGAGCTCGTGTGGATCCACCCATGCCTTAACAGGGGTGCTTGGAGATTTTTCATTATAGGGGTGGGAATACCATCAGCTGGTTTTAGACTCTCTAGTTTGGAGGAGCAGTAGAGGCATCTAAATAGAATTAAGGTATGTGGAAGTGAAGCTGCAGTATGCATGAATAGTTAACAATCAGTTTGTACGAAGTTGAAGAGGTGCAGAGGTGAAAGTCTCATGTGTGGAGTAAGACTTTAAAAGGAATGCTCACGGGTAACTGAGAAAGTAGTATACACTAGCATACACTAATATAGAGCTGGATGAGTCCTCCCAAAGGAGTTACCCTGAATGATAAGGATCTGCTGGTTAAGTTCACAACTTCTCTCTAAAAGATTGATTGAAGAAAAGCAGGGAGATTTCTTCTTCTAGGTGTACATGATAAATCTTTTGCCTACGTTCTTCTTTTAATTAATGTCTTGGACTGTATCTATCTAGGTATTTCTAAGGGTGACCCTGAGCCAAAGAGACTGAGATCGTGTAGTCACAACTCTTATTATATTCTACATAAATAAAATGTAGATGATATTACACATTTTATTTAAACTTAAACATTATACAGGTAATGGTGTTAGTGAAAAATGGTGCAAGCTAGAACTCCTGCTATAGCAATTTTGGTTCCTTCCAAACTGCACAGTTTACATGATGCAGGTAGAGGACTCATTCTTAATTTCACAGATGGAGTGACAGATACAGGCAAGCACTTTCAATTTAGACAAGTGGGAATTCCAGATATGCCTAAGTAGCTTAATTTTCATGGTTGTGGTAGACCTACCAATAACTTTAAAGTGTCAGGTGTTAGATTGTTTGTTGTTTGGAATGATCTTACCATGGTGTTATAAGGTTAAGTTTCTTAATCAAGAACACAAGAGATTTAAGTTAGCAAAGCGAAAGTAAAACTTGTCTCTTATAATAATTAGAAATTTATGTTGCTTACAAACTTCCAGCATTCTATCTTGAATTCTTCCCAAAAAGCATAAGACTATTATTTATTGGAAGAGCATTCTGCTACAAGAGTGTATGTTCCATAGCAAAATATTCTGAGTGAGTTTTCATTCTCCAACTCAGAGCAGTTTCAATCTAGTGCCTGAGTACCCAAACCAAGCTTTCTCCCTTCATATTTATGCTCTGCTTACCCTAGAGGATAGGACTGAATTAGTGACAGAATTGCGCTGTTTCCTTGTGCTGTCTGGGGAATGAACTATCAACAACTCACTGCTTTGAGAGATCTTTACAGCTGTGAGTCAGCGATGACATTTTCTGAGACAGACTGGAGGCTTCAGCGGGGGCGTGAAGTTGACCTTGAATTGTGAACTGAACTTTTTCATATTGATCTCTTGTGACACTTATCACTAGCATGTGGCTCCGGTTGTGAGATGGGGTTTCCAACTTTCAAGCAAATACGATGCATATGCTTCATAAATCTGGGTTTCATCCTGTAGTAAACCTCCTATGAAGAGGTACAGACAGTTAATTGTTTCCTGTCTCTACTAAGCCAAAATCTTGAGCTTTACAGGCGAACTTGATGTGTTTGAGCAGACTAACAGGGTGAAGGAAATTCACCATGTGTGTACCTGGTGTGGAAAAAAGTAGGGGTCTGCTTTTATTGCTTAGCATGGCATACAGTGCTAGTCATATGCGAAGGGCCTTGGACAGGCAATGCTCTTCGAGCATGTACTCTGGCTACATTAAATGGTGGAATTTCCTAGTTAGGGGCTACCTCCCCACTACCCCCAACAAACCAAACCACACGACTCTTTTTGTAATTTTTCAGTACACGAGGTTGCCATTCAATGTATGTAAATAAGTAAATAATACAGCTTCATCTGTTGTACAGTTTCTTATCTGTCAAAACTCTATTTCAGCCTAATCCTCAAAACTGTTCTTTTCTTTGGATCTTAATGTTACCATAAAGTCTTTTCTTGTGTATTTAGGCAGTCAGTGAATCATTAAGCAAAGCTACTCTTTTGCTGGAATTTACTGGTGTTGAAAATTAAGGCTTTGTTCCTTTAATTGGTCTACCCCAGCTGCTCTCTTCAAGAATTTCAATGCAACAGCTTGAACACAATGTGAAAAATTAATTCCCTGAAGTACTTGATGGAGTAATCAAAAGTGGAATCTATACATTTACATCCACATGTTAAAAGGTAATACTGTATCTTGGTGATCAGAAGTACTGGCAAGAATTTAGTAAGCTCATACCAAGCTCTGCACTATAAAAGCTGTTTTGTAAAGATGTTGTTAAAATCAGTAGAAGAGGAGTTTAAGATTAATTATTTATTTAAGCATTGAAGAAGATGCTTGCAATTTTTTTGTCTAGAATACTATGTTAACGACATTTTATCTGAAGATGGAAAAGAATATAGCCATCGGGAACACTGAATTTCACACTTGAAGAGGTTCTTATGAAAGAAATTGTAGCCTCTAGCAATAACAGTTTTATAATATTCACCTTTTTACTATATCTGCCTTTTTCTGTCTGAAGCTGTCATTAATGATTATCAAAAGGTAGAGGAGACCGATAGTAGATTGTACTTACAACAGCCTAGTTCTGCCCTTATGGGAAATAGGTTCTTTTGAGAACTAGTGTTATAGAATCTGAGAAGTGCTTCATAAAGATCCTTCTATACTGTAATAGCTAGTTTTCGCATTTGGTTTCACAGAAGGCAAGATAAGAAATCCAACTTTTATACTATTTTCAGAATTTGCAAAAACATTTAAAAAAAAGCGAAGCAGAATTTAAATTATCAGCAGCTTGTAAATTAAAGGTAAGACAAAGTTGAACAAGAAAGATCTTTTATATTTCCAAGTGTGGAATAACATTAATATAATTTTTATACTAGATTTTACTTATGTAAATATAAAGTTGATTAGGATAATACCTACATTACTCTGTAAATATTAAATATATTAAAAACGTTGGTTTATTGAAGCATTCACATAAAATTTGCTAGTAAGACAGATATTTTAGTCAAAAGAATACAAGATGCACAGTGTTAAACCAAAAAGGTGTGAAATCTACTCGCTGGGGATATGCTGTTTCTGCTTGGTGGACAATTCTCTCATTTTCCACAGAGATTGGTCATCCAAACTGACATAGTAATTTTCTGACTGGCTAACTGAGGATGCCTCACATTTCTGAGGATAGCATGACATTTTGATACTCATTAGTTTAAAATGTCATCTGGAAAGATATTGCCTAATGTTTGGCACTTAAAAACATTTGATGGTTATTGCAAGTGAATACTTCTTGATTAGCTTTTATGTCTTTTTTACTCTTGTTTAATTGATATGAAATTATGGCATTATAAGAAGTTTCTCTATAAATATATGCAACAAGTAATAAATGAGGAACACCTCAGTTCTTCCATGGGTTTCTTAAGAGACGGTTTGGATCAAGATAAAACAGAACAGCTCACTTATGAGTTGTTCTCACCATCCTCGGGACTGCTCAGAGGTACACTGTCTCAGTAACTATTAGAGTAGGACTAAAGAGAATCTATACCTCCTCCTATTTCAGAGATCAGAACTTGGACCAGTGCATGTGAGCTTCCTTGTTTATAGAATTCAGATATACAATTAATTCAACTTCTGTATGATCTAAATTTCTCTTTTTTTCCTCATTGCATGTTTTATAGGCCATGTTCAATAGTGAAAGAAAAATGTGCTCACAATGTTTTGACTTGGATTAGGATGAGTGATGTGACGAGGACAAGAAGTGTTTTCTAAGGAGTGAATAGCAAATGAGACTTTAGCAACTAAATCACAGGGTTATCCCCTGAAGTATTGTTGCATGGAGCTGGATTGAGACTTTCTAGGAAGAATGTTCAAATTCCAAATCTCTCAAAATTTGTGTGGTTCCTTTAATAGAAGTCCTACCGAGGGTGTGCATATATGTGTTGGTGAAGCTCTCAAAAGTGGACTAGGTCGGTTATTCCTTCCTGATGGCACTGGGGGTCATGAAAACATGCAAGTAGGCTTCTTTCTACAAAATGTCTCAATGCATGTTATCAATGTTCAAAAGCAGAGAAACAAGCTAGCTGACTGATTCTTTCATTAATTTAGATTCAGGGTTTGTTAATAAAATTGATATTCATGATATGTTGGCCTAGCTGCATGTATGAAAATAATAAGGCTCCGAATGAAGAAGAACTTTTGAAAAGATTTTAATGATCTTGCATTAGTTTTAAAGCCATGCTTTATGGTTATTTTTACCCGCAATATGAAATTTGTTGTATTATCACAGGAGTTCAGTATGACCCCAAGGCCAAAATACAATTTGTTTTGTCTTAAATCTTACAGCTGACAGTGTTTGGTTTATTAAGACAACATCCGTTTAAGAAATCTATAATAAAACCAGAAAACTCACATAATCTTGCAATTAAAGTTTAAAGCTTTAGGGCTAACCTATGAATCAAGCTCAGAGTTAAAAAAATAACATTCAGTGATGTGAGCTGGTATCCTGGTTCTGGCTGGGGAGGCTGCTTTTACATCTTTGGAGGACCTTCAGGATATTTCGAATTATAAAGATACGAAACATTCAGTATGAGGAAATGCAGTTCTTAGAAGTGATCCATAATCTGATCATACCTCAGGCTTTTTACAAACAAGCTTTTTCTTTATCAAATTTTCAGGAGGAAAGGTAAGAATTTAAATTGAAAACACTATTACACCACAGAATCGCAGTCCTTTCTGAGTTGGAAGGGACTCAAGGATCAACTCTTAAGTGAATGGCCTATACAGGGATCAGACCTGCAACCTTGGTGTTATTAGCACCATGCTCTGACCAACTGAGCTCATCTCAGGGTCATATGGAATATTTATATGAATATCGGGGATCTTAAATTATCTATCAGCAGTAAGAAAATTCCTGAGTTAATGCTGTCCACAAACCTAATTGATTCCTATTCATTTGGTTGGGGATGACTGGGTTAGAGACCGTTTAATCTAACCTGACATCCAGAAGTCCATGGTGCTTGATGGGATGCACTCAAGAGTGTTGAGGATGGATATTGCTAGATCATTCTCCATCATCTTTGAAAGGTCACAGTAGTCAGGAGGGGTAGCTGAGGACTGGAAGAAAGCAAACATTACCTCAGTCTTCAAAAAAGCAAGAAGAAGGACCTAGGGAACTACAGGTCTCAGAACCTTTTGCTTCCAAGATACTAAATTTAAAATGTTCCACGATACCACAAAGTCAAATACTACAATGATATATTCATAATTTCTTGAAGAGTCTTAGTTTTACTTCAATTTACAAATAATTTTTTTTTACATAAGCAAATTACTGAAAATGATAGCTGTGAACAATGCTTAGATTTTAATTTTCTCATTCTAATTTTAAGATTTAAGGCAGCATTTCTTTGATACTTCAGCAAAATGTATGCTCTGAAATGCATGTACTATGAATTTGTTTACTAGTAGGTCTATTGTATCTGTATATTGCTTCCTATTTGTAAAAAACTCTTGAGATAAGCTGCTCATATTAAAATATTTTCAGGTTGCTCCAAAGAAAGTAGAACTATTGGAAGGATAAATATTGTCAGCAGTGATGCACTACTCTGATGAAGTGATTCATTATTTCAGTTCCAGTACTGATGAACTTTGCTGAGAGAACGACATGCTGAATGCCTCCTAACACATTGATATACTGATCTGCCTTCTAAACTGGCGAAAGCTGTGTTTTCATCAAGGATGCAAAAATCATATCTCTCTGTAGAAGTAAAGATGCCACCAAATGGATGAATTTAGGGAAGTAATGCTTTTAATTCGGGTAAAAGAGTTTTACAAATCAGCAGGGTCTTGTAATGAAATAGCATAGTTTTCATAATGAAGTGATTCTGAATCTTAAACATTAATTTCTTGGGATTTGTAAACTCTTAGAGGGCAAAGTTTAAGGATCAAATTTTCAAAGGAGAATTACATGCTCAATTTCTGTTAACTAATCCTTTAGGCAGTATTGAAAATCTCTGCCTTACATCGCAAATGCCACTGAGGAATCAGCTTGTTAACATAATGGGTTCTGAAACGAAGAGGAAAGATATTGGAAAAAAGGGGTAAGAGTGGATGATTCTACATACAAAATGCAGTGTTAATTAGGGATTTTATTTTCCTATTTCTCTCCTTTTATGTGATTATTTTTCTTAAGGTTTGATTTTTTTCGCATCATGGCAGACGGCAGTGGGGAGGAAAGGACATCCTCCTTCATTTGTTCTTCCAGTGGGTAGCTGACACTATCCTGTGTTGTCCCCCTGTCCTGGAAGCTGGGGAGCAGAGCTTCCTCCATTTTCTGGCTGCTTCTGCACACCTCTGTGGAAGAGGGGCACAGAGCTGATGTGCCCTTGCAATTTAGATATGAAGAGCTAAGGGTAAGAATCCTGACAGTTGTTGCTAATAAATTCAGTTTATGCTGTTAAACTTAGCCCCACATAAAGCAGAATTATTTCACCTCTAACTTAGATGCAGAGGTCTTTGTCTTAAAGTCAAATCAAAGACGTAGGCATGTAGTAAACTGCGTGCCCTCAGGAAACCAGGTATGAACTTTGGACTATGGTAGCAATGAAGTAACTTAATGCTGTGTAAGTCTCTTTGAGGTTTTATCTCTGAGTTTTATAAAAAGCCCTGTCAAGGAAGGGGCACGGTCCTTGAAGGTACCTCAGCGGTCTCCTGGAACCCATGTAGTAAATGGGCATAACAAATCTTTTCTAAAATGTGCTGGAAAGAGAATATCTGAGTGGGTAGGAGAATAGATGCTTTCATCTCAGCGTATGTATGATGCCATATATGGAAATTTCTTCTAGTCTTCAGTGGAAATCTCATGCCTAGTTTAATGGAAATATTTAAAAAGAAATATTTAAATATATTCAAATATCCATGTTTGAATTCTTTGGGCCCGGGATTGACCTGAGAACACAAGAAAATTAGTTTAGGAAGTAGATTAAGAGGAAAAAAAAAAAGAAAGAAAAAATAAAAAAAGAAAAATAAAAGCAAACATGTTTAGTTTTTCTTTTCTGGAAATCTCTCCATATTTATTTACTGAAACTGAACCACAGGAAAGGGAATGGAGAGAGAAAGTTTAAAAGATGAAAAAGGAGTTTTCATGCATTAACAGAAGCGGCAGTGCAAGAAATACTGACATTCAGAGTTGCCTGGTAGTAAAATGAGGGCAAAAATGTATGAAGAAAAATGTGCAGAATGAACAAAAGATAAGTATAGCAATGATGTGAGATGAGAATATTTAACATTATTGCTCTAATCTTATGTAGAAACCTTTTTATAGACAAATACAATTGCACAAGCAGAAATGAATCAAATGAAAATGACATCCAGGTCAACGAGGCAGCACAGCCCTCAGCAGTTTAACCACGTGATGGTCCCAGGATCCACTCTCATGCTGCCAACACAGCCGCCTACAGACCCTGCCAAGCAGCCAGATGCTGCTGGAAGATGAGGACCTTCCACAGTTGGCATTTAACTCTTGAGAGGGAAGTCATAATATTCAGGTTTTATTTTAATGGCTGAATTACATCTTGCTTTAATAGACGAATTTAAATTCTCATATGCTCCTACAACTGTTTTAATAGTGATTTTCATTTTGACATGTGTTATGTAGTACATCCTGTTCTAATAAAATCTTTGCTTTTTCTATTAGAATGTTAATACCAACATAACTCCATCCCAGCTGCATCATCTACTACTTTAATTAAGATGCATTCATTTTGTTAGGAAAACCAGCAAAGGTTTGATATTTTGTTATAATTATTAAAAAAATCATTAATGATAGATGTAACATCTAGTGGAAGCCTGGCAGTACTCATCTCATATCGTTAACTTCCCAAGCATGATTTCTCTATATATTGTCAACGTTCTCCTGTTGACTTTTTTTGAAATGAGATTCTCTTTGTAGTAAGCATCAAAAACTGTTCTTACACAACCCATGTGATATTTTGTTTCAGAGTACTAGCATATTAGATGTCTTTACATCAGCGACTTTCCAAGGCACAGAAACACCCACACATTATTGAATCAGATTTATTGAAAATACCTGTTTAAGACTTCAAGATTTTCTCTGGGGTTTGTAGAGAAGCCATTTGGATTCAAGATGCACTATGAGGACTCTAGCTAGCACACTCTTAACACATTCTTAACACTCTTAACATTCCCACTGCGGATTGTTTTTTTATGTAGTTGTAAATCTTTGTATTGTTACACTCCAAATTTGCAGGAACTGATTACAAGAAGATTTATTCCTATTAAAAAAACAAAACAAAACAATGACAGGAAGATACCATAATTATTGCGTATAGAGAAACACCACATGTAGAGGTTTTGGTAGTTGATGTTGGCTACCTTGCTACAAATGGGAAATATAACTATCCTTGAAAATGACTGGCTATTTCAGCCTGGTACAAACTGTAACAAAGATAGTATACATAATACATGGCTGTCTTCCAACATCAGCCAAGGAAAGTTGACACTCAAAAGTCACTCTCTTTATACAACTCTATGGCAACCTGCTTTAGAATATTGGTTCCTGTAAAATAAGAAATAGAACAACTAAGGATAGTGAGTTAGGCAATATTCTGTTTCTAGGTTACTTGATAAATGCTATTGCAGGACAGTTTAGGGTCGGAGTAAGGAAGAAGCAGGGAATAAGGGGGAAATACATTGTTTGGTCTGTAGTTCTCCGATTCTAGTCATAAGAGTACTTGTATTAGTTTATCTCTGCTGACTCTGACCAATGTAAATCTACAAAGACAACAAAGAAGAATAGAACAAGTACACACTTTTGTTATGGTGTTTGTTTAGAGCTGGTGAAAAACGTCTTCTTTTTTTCTTTTTTTTTTTTTTTAAGTAAACAGGAGTACATTCCTGTCTAAAACCTTAACCGAATGAAAGATTTCCTTCCTGATTTTCAGTCCTCTTCATATTTAGTACTTCACTCTCTTCTTCGCATCCTTTCTACATCAGTTGCATGTCTAGCTGATAACTGCAGAATTTGTTGGCATCCATAGTGGAATGCTATGAGAGCTACTGATAGGCAGATATTTTAAAAATGTCACTGTTGCCTAAGAGTTGTATATATGCAAAAGATGACAGAGGTGATGCTTAGGTTTTTCACCTGTTTCCTCTGGTCCTTACGGGAACAGGAGATGCAATCAAAGAACTGAGAAGAAATGAAAACTCGCATTAATTCTGTAAATTTCACCTTTTCCGTCATGGTATATCCAAACCGGAATTGTTACCCTCCTCCACTGTATATGACCTAAATATTTTTCTGAAATTGCAGTGATACGTAAAACCTAAATTAATCAAAATATTCAGAAGAAAGTATGCCTCAGGATAAATATGCGGGGAATTTTATACTGGATAGCTGTTTTGTAAGCTTCAGAAGATTAGAGTTAAATAAAAAGATTTTAGGTAAACAGAAGACCTTTTGCACAACTACAAAAGCCTACCTGATGCCAGACTCAGACAAAAAGTGTAAAGCCCTCTGCTGTGGTGATGCTTACCAGAAGAATTTCTGACAGGTACACTAGAGAAACTTCTTGAGAATCTTACCAATAATAAAGAAATAGCTTAAGAATTCAAAATCCTGTTATGCAACATTAGTTTATCACTCCCCAGGATGCTGACCTTGCAATGCTCAGGTAATGTTTCTCCAAACTCACTTTCATCCCAAAGCAAGCAAATGAAGGTATTAGCAGTGGTGATAGCCATGACAGAAGCCCAAAAAGCTGCACACCTTAAAACCAAGCATTTTTTGACGTGTCATAGAGTCACCGCCTGTAAATGCAGGTAGGATTTTTGGTTTTCATTTTCAAAATATGGGCATGTCAGATACAGATAAGACCTTGCAGAGCAAACTCCAGGTTTCTGTCATCATAAATAATATTTTGGTTGTTTTATTGGCTAGGAATTTTGTTTGGTTGATCGATATTGGGTTTTTTTTGTGGAGCAGTTGTATTACTTTGATTTATAAATATGTGTGTGAGAAGAATTCATTTTTCAAATGAAGGGGAATTTTTTCCATTCTGATCTGAAAGCTACATATGACCTTTATAGCAACAACAGTGTCTGTTGCAGCTTTACAGTAGTCTTATCAGTACCCAGAAGTGAAAGGGAATCCTATGACAATGCCAAAGGTAAATCCAAATGAAAATTGTGATGAAATTTTACTAGCAGAACATGGCTCAAAAAAAATAAAAATTGAAAACAATAACTGATTGAAACACTAAGCACCCACATACACTGAAAAGCTGTAAGGTTCACTATAGCTGAAGTTCAAACACAAAGGACTGAATTTAAGCAGTTTAGCACATGTGCATCATTCCCATGAATCCTGGAGCACTAAAAATTGGACAACTTTTGGGTAGATTCTTTTTGTAATATAGTTGCTTTTGCTGCCAGACCTGACTTTTTTTGAAAAGTTAAAATGACAAGGTGGCATGGGGCCACTGTGGCGACTTGCTTTTGGTACAACTTTGGCCAAACAGAAGAAGAGGAAGGATGGCCACTGTGCATTTAAACTGTGGAGATTGTTTACTGCCATAATAGGGTTTAAACTGTGAAGACTCAACTAGTACAAAAATCTGGTATCCGTTTTCAGCTTTAGCAGTGTTATGTTTGTGTCTCTTTGCATAGGATGCTTTACATAAACCCCCCTTAAATTTTCTTTTTACTTCCTCATTTCTTTTTTGCAAGTAGCTTGAATTTAAAGCTTGATCCAGTAGCCCAGAATCTGGACTTTCTTGTATCTATATCTGACATTAAGGAGCATGTGTATATACATTAAAATGTAATCTATAGCTGAAAATTATGAAATATGTATTTGCAACATGCACAAAGATTTGCAGGAAGTGACTAGGAATAGAAAAACTGACGCTAAGAGACATGGTGATTTGCTTCTCAATTTATATAAGTTAAATTTTTCAAAATGCCACTCTAAAGCATATTATACGGTGCATGATTTTTAATATTCTTATTTCAAACTGAATGTAAGGATAGATGTGAACTGCCACAAGAGTTTAATTCTCTGCTTTACCATATCATTGTCTTGTTTCGTTAAAAGCTAAGCCTTTGAATTGCCACTACCTTTAAATCGCAAAACTTCATGAAATTGCCATGTAATGAAGATTCTGGTTTGCTTAAGGCCTCAGCTGCTTTCCTTTGATGTTATAGAGTGGTGGAATATTTTTTCCCCATCCTTTACAAATAAAACTTTATCAGCTGATTGTTTGACCACAGAGTCAGCTTGACATTTATAGAAATGTGGTATTCTTGCTTCTAACTACCAGTCTATTATTTAATTTATTAGAAACTGATGCATATACAATTGAAGAGAGACATGATGAAAAAAATTCCCCATGTAGAGAAACAAAAAAATACCCAATAGTGGTTTTTTTTTTTTCTTAACTGTGGGATGTTTCTTTCATGCTTGTACCACTAACAGATGTAGCACGCTGTAATGGTTAGGTGGGCAGAGAATATTAATCCCGTACTTAATAAAAAAAGTCTAATGCTTCTCTTTTAATAGCACGCAGCCCTTCTTTTATCCCTGTTCTCTTGCTACAGTCTATGTAAGCTTTCACAGAAAGCTTATTTTTGTTTTACCGTGAGGAGTGGGTCAAATGCTTTTTTCCCCAGCAAAACCAAAACCTTAAGAAATTACATTGATATTGTGTTCAGTCTGGCACCTCCTGGCAATTCACAGCATAAAGAATTTTCAGCATAAAGAAAACATTTAACTGTGAAGTCTTTCTCCCTGACTCTTTGTGACTGTTGAGGAGGCAGCTGGAGAGACAGGAAAGTCGTTCTGGATGTGATCCTGATGGAGCAACTGATCTTGTTGCCTGTCCATGGATGGTTCACGTAGTGTCCCAGGCAGAATGGAAACTTCAGACGAAGTTTAACAGGGAGACCCTCCTGCTGAGCCACGAGGTTCAGAAAGAACTCCCTTGATTTCCAAGCTCCTTCTGGGAGAGGAGTCTGACTGTGGCTGGATCCAATTCTAATCCCAGATTTAGTCAAAAATTTGTGTCTAAAGGGTTATATAGGTGCAACTGAGCTTTTATACAACTTTGTCCTGCAAGGTTAAGGATGGCAACTTAAATCTATTTCTATTAGAAATTATTATTTCTCATTCTATTAATGAAATTAATTATTTATTTAAATTGATGATGATAGTGATAATGATTACACTAAAAGACTTTAATCAGAATTATTTATTACACAGCATAGATCATTAAAACTACTAGTAAAGTGCATTATTTATTGAAGCAATATTGAAGCAATGGCGTTAAATCCAGCAAAATAAGTAGAGATTGATGTTACTCACTCATACCAATGACTGTTGGCAAACTTCTTTTTCTGTGCTTGAAGGATTAAACTTGAAAAGCATCCCAGCTCAAGGGAGAAAGAACCACACACACTCCAGAAGCAGTGTTTTAGAAGACCCTGTCTTTAGAAAGTGGGACTGGCCTTTCACAGTATAAAGTGATTGTCAGTCACGTTTCTAGGTGAGCCCTGCAGCCTTTAGCTCATTAACTTTAGGTAAGTTATCAGTACCATCACTTGTTGGTTCTTTTATCAGGAATTTTGTCTGCCACATGCTCACTGGTGCCATATTCTGTCAGGAATTGCTCTTTACATGTTCAGAATGTTTAACTTTCAGATTGAGGAGTCAGGCTGGTCTTGGCATTCTTAACTCCAAAAGCAGCGTAACCTCCCTTTTCCGTCCACCACTGATAACTTTTGCAAGAAGGTTAAAGTTCAAGGTATTTTACTGCTTAGGCAGGGGTTCTGCTATATGTGGCCAGCATGCCTGAGGCCAGGGAGGCATTTGCACGAAGAGAGACAGTGACTAACTGGCATACGAAGTTAAATCAGGGCTATTAGAAACACATTTCCAGTCTTTTGATGGCTTCTCTTACAAATAGGTGCTACGAAGGCACCATAACATAAGAGGTGGAGCGAGCTCTGAAGACCCGTAAGCTTCAGAATACAGAGCTTAGAGCTGCAGGGCAGAACACATCAATCTTAGCAACTCCTGTAAGCATCTATTGCTCAGTCTCCATGAACGCATATATACTTATTATTAGAAAGTGAGAAAATGCAGATATCTGGGGCCAAGTAAAAGAATAATTTGTAAAAGTTAGTAAATTTAAAAAAAAAAAAAAAAAAGCCAGCTGGATAGTCAGAAAAATCTTTTGTTTGTTTTATGGATACTTAGTGTAACATTAAAAATTATAAACTCAAAGCACTTAAGTGTAGCAAAGAAAGGATTTTAGTCCTGGCTGACCTGTTCAACTCAAATTCAATGTCACCTTTGAGGTTGTAACAGGTGTCTGTATAGACTGGAAGCTAAAATTCCTTTTCTGATAATATTCAAAGCATTCAGTATTCACTCCACAGAACTCATATTACATTTGCTGTCTTAGAAGATTTTCTCTGCACTGAAATCAAGAGTAGTTTTACATTTCACTATAGCAATACCTAGTTTGGCCTTAGGAATCCACTTGCTATTTTTATGCAGAATATATAAGAACTGGATCTTAGTAAATCAGACATTTTTTTTCCCTTTTCTTCTTTTCTTTTTGAGATTTCCCTGTCTTTCAAGCAGTTCTTTTCCTTTTGCTTTTGCTTTTGCTTTTGCTTTTGCTTTTGCTTTTGCTTTTCCTTTTCCTTTTCCTTTTCCTTTTCCTGTCTCGTTAATAAGAAATCCAAATTATTCAAGCAAATATTGTTATAATGAATGCTTGACTTGTACAGTGCCAGCTTTTGTACTAAATTATTCAGATAAAAATAAACATGGACAGTTTGAAAACAAGCTAATACGATGGACTAGACTGAATGAAAAACAGTGCAAATATTTGTTGGTACATTTAACTGTGAGGATTAGGTGAAAGGGAAGAGATAATTTTATTTTTAAAAAAGACGAATTAAAGTAAATATTCTTCCTCACTCTTGTTTCACTGGTAGATCTATTGAAGCTGTTCATGCAGTGACTTTGCTAAATTTTATTTCGTGTTCCTGATGTCTATGTTGTCATTTAATACCTGGTCCAAATTATTCAAGGGAGCCTTTATGCGAAGGCTTTTTTTAACTTGGGCTATTTTATTAAGTAACTGCACCCTAAGAAAATGCAAATGAGGTGTAACAGAAAAGGGAAGTTCCCACGTCGTCTTGTTGCCACTTGGATCTCTGTTCTGTTGTTCACGTATAGGTGTGCAGTGCTGTTTTAGATGACCTCATTTTTAATGGTGATTTAGTTCACCTACTCCCCAGATGCTGCCTGGGCACCAGGTGAGTCTCTAAGTCACAAGAATGTGTTTCACCTGTGCAAAGGACACCAACAAATTAAATATTCAGGCCCTGGACCCTGTGTTCCCCTTGCCACACTTGCTGCCTGTCCAATCAAGTATTGTGGGAATGGCACACATCCGCCAAGGGGTCTCTGCAGCTGGCAACTTTTCATGTCCACAGATGTTCTCATGCAGCTGTGCTGTGGTTAGATACACACACATGGTGGCTGCCACAGTTCCCCAGGGACTGCAAACATTCCCCAGCACTGCTGGGCTGTAGATGCCAAGTCTGCTTCTGTGTCCTTGGAGTCAATAGTCAGGGTATAGAATTTTGCTGAGGGGATGCAGATGTTAATAGAGGTATATACCTGCAGAAAAGGAAAGCATCTTCCCATGGATGCTGGTGTTTGATTAGTTGGATGGGACCCAACAGTTCCTGTGTAAGTCTGTGTTAGATTACCCATTTTTCAAGTCCTGAGAGTGTCAATTCAGCCAGCTGAGCAAGAATTCATGAAGAGCAGTAGCTCATGAAGAAAAGCTAGTTATTTTGAATTAGATGGGCTGAGAAAACTGCCAGAGTAACCCTAGTTATAAATAAAAGGATTCTTCTTAATAAAGTATCCAGGACAAAGTGGCACAGTGTCAACCATACCACTCAGTTCGGACTGGATAAATTAAAGTATTAGGTTGGATTTTCTTTGGTTTGGCTTATTTTAGGTTTTTTGTGTGGTGTTGGGCTTGGATGTTTTTGGTTTGGGTTTGGTTTTTTGGGGGCTTTTGGTAAAGATAAATAAACCATAGTTTATTTCTTGTTTTGTTCCTGTAAAATATTCCAGAATACTGAAAGGCAAATGATTTATACCTTGTTGTCACATCATATAGGTGCTTCTAAAGCAGAAATATGGATACCCAATAGTCTTTCATTTAACTGCTGCTGTGATTTGTGAGCATATGTGGCACTAAATCACAGTAGTCATGAATTGGGATTCTGCTGCGCTGTACAAACACAGGACAAATGTCTCTAGTTCCAAGAGGCTTCCTAAACTTCCAGGCTTTCCAGATAGGGTGCTTTCTGTAGAACCAAAATTCTCACTGCAGTTATTACTACTCTTTTATACTTCCAGCACTCTGTGCAAAATATGTTTTATTGTCTAAGAAAAGCAAGAAATGTATATAATTCATAAAAAACTCAGTCACATATATAAATTTTAAAGCACACCCAGAGTTTCATTATGCCTTATGTTTTTGATTTTAAAAAACCCCCACCATATTTAAAGGACTGTACTATTCTCCTTTATCTGAATTCAAAGATGCACAGCAGAGAACTATGTGCAAGAATTAGCTTTTATTTTGTTTGTGACAGATTCATTGTTTGCTTCTGCCAGGCTCCAAGCCACCCACCGAACAACATGAATATTCAGGAGTTGTCAGCAGCTGCAGCCAGCTTGATTTTTCTCAAGAATTCCAGTGTATACAATGAAAATGAATTCACTTTTGTATGCAGTGGTTGTGCATGAGCTGTTCCCTGATATGATTATTTTGGAACTTTTTGAAAAAGCCTGAGAAGTATTCATGGTTACCCCAAAACCTCATCAGCCCAAAAACCCTTGGAAAAGCCCATAAGTTACAGATCTTTCTGTTCAGACATGAATATCTGCTGCCTTATAGACAGATTTAGGAATGTATGCACTTGATTAACTATATCCTTACAGTCAGGCACAGTGAGCCTGCAGGGTACACGAATTAAGTTTCTTGGGTGTGGTTTCAGAACAGGGTTTCAGTCTTCAGTGACTAAGTATGTGGTTTTGGAAGGAACAGTTTGTGATCGTCCAGAGGAAGAGGTTACAATACAAGCGTAGAATTCTGGATCAATCTGTGAATGTTTCAGATTTTTAATGGTATATATGAGTGCCATTTATTCTCTCCATGAAGACTCTGGGGATGTAAGGGACACACATGCATGATGGTTGTGTTATAGTCAAGATGGCAATGGTCTCTGTGGTGATTAATGAGGTCTGTTGGATTTGTGCTGACTGAAAGCCATAGCAGCATCATGGTCTTTTGAGGATGGCTGGGAGAAAATCTCCAATAAGGTGTGGTTTGATTAACAGGAAGAAACTTCTTAGAGTGCTCAAGAATGCTGTAGCCCTCTGAGATATCCCAGGCATACTGCTACAAGAAGAAAACCAATTGCTTTCCGAACTTATAAGGAGTCAGCTATATTCAATCAGAATCAAAAATTGTATTAATATTTTCTGTAATAGCAGCTTGGATTTTCACAAGTGGTGATTGAAATTTTGTTTTAAGAGGCTGTTTAATATGGCTGTTGTTTAATATATGCATGGATAAGAACCTGTCTTGACTGTAGAATATGGTCAATATGAATATACCCTTGTTTGTCCACACATACTCTTCTGAAGAGCACCGCTATTTTTAAATAGTCAGAGTTAAAGTAGATTGTTACTCTTTAAAATAAAATAGTTAAGTTAGAGTGGAGAAGGTTTTATGTGGTTTATATTTCAGAATACATTCTGTTATTTATAACATAATTCTGTTTTTGGTTACTCCTAACTTCCTGAAACACAAATATTTGGGACCGTAAATATTCCGTTCTTGGTAAGAATTTATTTTAAAGTTTTTTGACAACATGGGTAACCTTTTCAGGAGTTTGAAATTACAGAGTAGTGTCTATTTTAAAGAATGCTCTAATCTCATTTTCACAGTAAAAAAAGAATTGGTGCAAACAGAGACATTGCCAGTAACAAGCAAGGCTTTTTCAAAGCCAGGATACGACATAAAGCCAATTGTAAAGGGCACCATTCCCTCCTGTTTGACTGCACTTATTAATTTAGATCTCATAAATCCTTAAAGTCTGTCTCCTTGCCTCCCTTACAAGAAGATCTAGGTCCCCACATATCCTTACCTGGGATCTCTGTATTTAGTTTGTTTTTGATTTAAAGTAGTAATAGAAAACCACAGCAAAGCAAAAGACAAAGAGGTAAAGACCTAATTGTATATTCATGAAAGGTCATATATGTATAAAAAAGCAATCAATAGATCAACCACACTTACTGGTGTACTCCTTTCCTGAGGAGTCTTCCATGAAGTCTGTATTGAGTACACATTTTCCAAGAAGCCCTATGTTACCCAGAATTCTATTGGACCTTCTTTTATTAACAATTTATTTTATTTGTTGTTATCACAAAGATATAGCAGGGAAAGAAGGAATAAAGGGGAACTCCAGTTAACTTTTATGAAATAAGCAGCACAAGTAAACTACTGGTGTAAAATAAGAAGACAGTTAGAATTTGGTTTCTTACTGATACAACTTCAGCCAGATTTGTCTTTCTGCTCTTTCTTCCTTCTGTAATTTAATTATTCCTTGTTCATAGGGGTTTGGGCCTCCCCAAAACACTTCCAGCTGTCCTTTAAGCTGTGAAATATGAAGATAAAGGCCACCTGGAAGTGCAAATCCTCCCACTTTGATTTTACAAAATTGCAGTACTGCCTGTGCTGGGTTTGCCTCTGTAGACTAATTCCGTTTCTCCACTGTTGAGCTTTCACTCACTTTTCTCATGTCGCTGCTCTGAGGATTTTAATATATGTAAAAGAAATTTCATTATAGCAAAAATTGATTCTAAGTTCTAGAAAGGTATAAATTCTTGGGGGAGAGAAGGTGAAGTAAAAAGAAAGAAATGTGGAGCAATAAAGCTATACGGTGTCTGCAAACAAAGCAGAAAAAGTTTTAAGCAATACATATTACTAACGGAATGTAATGACCCAGAAGCGACTGTGGTCTTCCTCTCAAATCGCTTCTCTCTCTGGTCCCTCTTTTATCACCCAAATAGTGCCTTTTTCTAGTGTTCTGCTATTTATTTTCCTCTCATATCAGTCATGTTGTAGCCCTTTGTCACCTGTGTACTAGTTTGCATGGCGAATGGATCTGGTTCAACTTGAACCACAACAGGATTTAACAAAAGGAAAAGTGAAAATATTTAATTTTGATTAAAGGAAATGTTTTGGAGGGGAGTTGGCAAGGGTAAATAAAACACTTTTAATTTTCATTCTTGAACTGTGGTTAATTTACCTTAGGTGTCATCCTCTTTTCTGTAGCAAAAAGCTGAAACATTTCAGAGAAAGGCCAGTTTTGCTGAATAACCTCAGGGGGCCTCTGGGTTTCCTGTTTGCCTTGAAACCTTGTCAGGGCAAAGGCTGTCCAGTGTTTGTGGTTCTATGGCAGTCTAGCAGGAATCTAAAAATAAGCCATCTGGAACCTGAACTGCCTCTTAGAACTCCTACAAACCTGAGGTCTTCTGAAGGACCTTCAGAGCTATTTTATTTGAAAAGTTCAAGGCATCTGTAGTCATAGGTGCTTCTCTTGTATTTCACCTCTCCTCAAGACTTGACTTCAATAATGATGGTGTCGGAAGACACTGGCAGCTAATGTTTGATTTAAAATACAAGTTTTATCCCTTTCTTGCCAACTTTCTGATTAATTTTCTACTTATGCTGTGAGCTTTTTATGACAGAGTCCTCTCTTTTTTTTTTTTTTTTTGATGCAGGACTTTGTGGGTACTACCAGAAATCCTTGTTAAATACAGCGATTATATGGCTAGCTTTTCTTAATTTTACAAATGGCTTTTCATAATAAGTGTGCTTCTATAATGCTGTGAAAGCAATTTGTGGCTCAACCTCAGCTCAACTACACACAGAGCAATTCATATCTGAGTTCATTTCTTAATAATTACGTTACCCTCATGGGGAATGGACTGGAAGTCACACAGGTGAAAAATAAACATTGCTACTAGTGTTCATTTATAGACAGAGATTGACATGTGGCACCATAGTATATTGACATAGATTTATAATTTCCTTTACTATAACTTTCTCCATATATTTTTTCATAGAAAAAAATTTCATATATTTTTTCCTTTTGCAGTACATTCATTACTCAGAGTAATTGTGGGGCGAAAAAAGCAAAACTGGTTTTATAAATGTTTAATAAGCTGGACCTTGATCTCTTATGGAGCATCTACAGAATGAGTGGTTCTTTTTGTTTTTCTCTGATGTGGATTTCTGTTGTTTCTCTTGGTAAAACTAAAAATTTACCACCTAAATTATACTTATTTGTGGTACAGCATATGTGACAACTAAAAAATTACTTTCACTTTAGTCTTTTCAAGTCATTCAGGAGATTTATTTACAGTGTGCCATCTACCATTAACATGATGCCAAAATTTAGGTGGTATCCGATACACCAATATTATGTTTTGGGGCCAGAGTGTGCTTTAAATAGCATAACTTGCATACATTAGCATGAGTACAGAAGAATCTAGATTACTCTTTCAATATTAAATCCTGTCACCTTCTATTTTCTTATTTTTCCATCTCTTTAAATGCACCACAGTTTTCTGCCAATAGAAGAGCCAGAGGAAAATAATTTATCAGCATCTGCAAACCTGTATGTTCTTTATTGAAAGAACACACGCATGCCATACAGAAGCAAAATCTATAGACTCGTGCTTCCAGTCCATGTCTATTTTTCCTCTTTTCTTGATATATAAAACATAACATTTAATGAACTTTTGCACTAAGCAATTTTGCCTTCTGGGGGATAGGAATTGATTTTCCTTATCTTTACATGTGACCACTCTGAGTGCACCCCTTTTTTCTCTCCACGGTAGGTGTTCAGTGAAACCAGCAGTGCAGGATTAGATGGTACCGCCTTTAGGGCATGAGAAGGAGCAAATTTAGGTACAGGCAGTTTTCCCTTGTTTTGGAAGGAGACAGCCTGAATCAACCCTCAGCATGGAAAAGGGGACAAGTGTACGGTTCAGATGGAAATGTGTCTAGAAATACAGGCAATTAGGGGGAAAAAAAGTCTATAAATGAAAGACAAAAGGTCAGCTAAACATGAAGATTACTTGTTATACTGCGATGCATCATGGCGTTGGTAAGCATATTCATTTCCTTAGACACCCATTAGTGAAGGTAAACTTTTACTGTGTGGACAAAACCTTGATAAAACTTCCATAATACTTCTATCTTGCTATTCTGAATAGTTAAAAAGGACTGCAATTGAACATGGACCTTTTCTTGGCCTTCTTCCACAGCCTGCCTTTTACCCATCACATCTGCCAGCTCCAATTTTAAATTTATCGCAGCACAGTAGCATGGTATAGCACAGAATCATGAGTAATGGTTACGTTTAGGAAATACAGTTATCCTGCTCCTAACTGCAGCTTACAGCTAGGCACAGTTTGCAGTGAAATGAAGACATTTGGACTTCAGATGATTTTCCACAGTGTCAGTATAAAAATCCTCCTGGATTCAATATAGGCAAGAATTTTACTCACTTTTTTGCTATATAATTTTTTATATGCAAAAGAGAGAGAGTTAACTTAAAGAATTTGCTTGTAGACCTTTATACATGATGTCAGGAAATCAAACAATTACAGAGTTTCTTCCTAAGGCCTGTGTCAAAATGGCCCAGGAAAATAGATAGAACAGGACTACGCAGAATAAAATTTCAAGGAAGACTTATGATCTACAGGTGATGCTTGCAGTGCTCAATATATAGTAAACAACAGTGCAGTGAAATGCTTGAAATGGAAAGAAGTTGTATCCAACACATATAAAATACGATCGTCATAAATGCAGAAGGAACACAAACAGATGCTAAGAGAAGTGAGAATCATACTTTGTAACAAATAGCTGCAAAGAAAATGACTCATGTACCAGATAATGGAAATAACAATTACAGTATAGCATACAACAATAAGGGAATGAGTCATAAACCACTTGAATCAGAGAAGAGAAACATAACTGACAGTTTCGTGGTGAGGAGAAATGCAATGAGTGATACTTCTGAAAAGTAAAAAAACCCCTGAGTTGTGAAAAACAGTTCTCTTGAAAGATGAAAAAAGTCTGGCATTTGTTGTATAGTTCTGAGTGCTTGATCGTTCCATGTTAGTGGTTGCATGTGGCATTTGCATTTTTTTCCTTATTGACCACAAAGGGTGATTCTTCGTTTGTGCTGTGTAGCTCACGATCAAGAGCATTGAAATTCCATCACAATGGCTAAATTAGTAACTCAAAGAATAGACGAAATGCAACTGGACTTGGCTCAGTTCAGTGGAGCTTGGAAAACTGAATCGCTGTGCGAGCCCCAAATCCTCTTTCTAGTTTCATCACTCCAAGACCAGAGCTGGTTATGTAGTGAATGACATGGCAGAAGGCAAGCACGGATTCTGTGCCCTGTTTCATAATACTACATGGTGCTGACAGATCCCCAGGCATGACACAACTCAGCTTTTAACTTGACTCTTACGCTTCTATGCATCAAAACAAACATGAAGAGAAGTGAAGCCTGTTTGGCCTCCATTTCCGTTATATCAGATTCATTAAAATTTGGCAGAATTGCCAGAGAAGTAGGTCTTGTGGCAAACTTTTATTGACTTTCCTCATGCCTCTGACCACACAGCATTTGAAATTCATGGTGCTTAGGCATTTAAGTTTGTTTAGGTCTGAGCTTTAATGATATAAAATATTTAAAGAACTCGGAACACAGTGGTTTCTTGGAGTGAGTTAGCACTCTCCTCATGCATTCAGATACCAGTGATGTAAAGCCATGGTTGCACAGAGAGCCTGGGTTAATATAAGACGATCTTCAAAACTTCACTTACTGTCATATGCCTGAAAAATACCAGGTTGACTTCCAGCTCGGCCTATTTGTGAAACCTGTGTTTCCAGAAAAGAGACCAAGATATTTCCTTTTTTTTTTTTTTTGCCCTGGTTTTGGTTAAGACAGCATTAATTTTCTTCTTAGTAGCTAGCACAGGGCTGTGTTTGGGATTTAATATGAAGATCATATTGATAGCACACAGATGGTCTGGTTGTTCTGGGTATTGCTTACACTAAGTCAAGGACTTTTCAGTGTCTCCTGGTCTGCTAGTGAGGAGCTGCACAAAAAGCTGGGAGTGAGCATAGCCGGGACAGGTGACCCAAACTGTTCTAAAGGATATTCCATACCACAGTATGCCACATCCAGTATATAAACTGGGGGAGTTACCTGGAGCTGGGGCCTATCACAGTTCTGGGACAGGCTTGGTATTGGTCAGTGGGACATGAACAACTTGTTTCTCTTGAGTTCTGTTAGTCTCTGCCCCTCTCCTTATTACTAAAATCATTATTTTTTTTTTTTTTCAATTATTAAATTGTTCTAATCTTAACTCACGAGGTTTGCCTTTTCTTTCTGATCCTCCTCCCCACCAGGAGAGAGTGAAACAGCATCTGCATGGTACTTCGCTGCTGGCTGGGCTTAAACTGCATCAGCTTTTCTCTTTTGTCTCCAATTCCAACTGGACTTGGCATCCAATCCCTCTGCACTCAGGTTTTTATCTGTGCTGTTTCCATGACACAGAAAGAATCAGGATGTCTGCAGACCAGATCCTGAAAAATAGCATCACATTGCTTAAAACAAGGAAACCTGGAATACTCTCCACAGCGAAAAGAAGGGAATGTGTGAAGTCTGAAATGTGGAGCAAGGTGCAAATGAAGAAACAGTAACGTACTTGACTTTGTTAAAATTCGATGAGCTTCAACTTTAAAGACCTAAAATCTCCCTGTCTTTTTTTCATTATGTTCAGAAAATTATTTTGTAGTTATTTTCTTATAGGGCATACCAGTTTAGAAAACATGCTGCAGCTTTTTTCACTTATACTTTTTGTATTTATACTGAACTGCTTGGAGCTTGGCCAAATCTTAATTCCAGACAAGACTAACCGTATTAGCCAGAAGTATTGAAATAAATGTTGAGGAATGCAGTTCCAAAAGTCTTTCAGCCAATGACTAGGCCTGAAAGAGTTTCTTTGGAACCCTTCAATATTCTCAAAAGATATTCTGATCCTATTATCCAACATTCTATAAAACTCAGGAGAATTTTCGTGTGTACATGGAAAATGAAAGTAGTGTGAAAATGAAAGTAATGTGAGTTTTGTTACGTGCAACCTAAGAAATTGGACAAATTTCTCCTAACATACTGTACAATTCTGGAATGCCTATATTTCTTTTAGCACCAATATTTTTTTATGTGAACATCCGCAGCATCTGAAGATGATTGAACTTGCTTTTTACCTGCTTCTTTATTATAAAATATTATCATCACACCAGGACTATCAGAGAGAAAAGAGGAAATGTTTCAGAACGGAACTGGTAACTGATCTATTATAATTTTTTCTCTGATGATATTTTCTGGCTTTCTGGTTGATTCCCACTGTGCTTATAGTATTTTATGAAATCAAACTAGATGAAGTTAATGCAAATAAGTTTTTTATTGCAATAGGAGTTAAAAACTCTATGAAATGGAAAAATAGAGCACATAATTTTTAATTTCACAAAGCATCATGTGCAATTCAGGTAAAGCTAGGAATAACTTTTTCAGACAAAGCCAATGCAAGAGAACATCATGCAATTTTCTTCCTTAGTTTTGGCAAAACAGAAGATAAGCAATGTTAAACATGACGGTTATTTTTTTATCCCCCAAATAAAGTATGAAAAACTTGTTTATTTAGTTTAGGAAAAAATATAACATCTAAAGTGAAATCAAGGAAAAGAATATTCACAAAAAAAAAATAAAAGTTGCTCTTTCATAGCTATAGATCTCACATAAATTTTGAAATTATGTGTATTCACCTTTGGTATTTGTCATTAGATAGATTACACTGTGTAGGTTATATTACACTGCCTGTAAATGTCAGGATGTAAAATCTGTTAGAAAAACAAGTGTTAGGCTGAAGACTCAAAAAAGATCTTTGATACCCAGCTGAGTGTTCATTTTTTTCAGGACCTCATATCAAAATGTTGAGGTACAGGCTGAAAAAAATACCAAATAGAAAAAGTTAATGAAGTTTGGTGTTACAGGAGAGTGAAGGTGACATGGCAAACTCCTATTGTTTCAGTGTTCACACTTACTACAGGTAATAAAAAGAAACACTGTGAAGTTCTCGGCCTCTGCAGCCTACTTAAAGGATTTTATGAGGGAAAAATCATCACTTTCTTTTAGTCAGTCATATGGGAGAGTCCAGAATTACAGAAATGTGTCTGATTGGGAAAATACCACAGACTACAAATTTATAAATTTTAACCCATGTAAACTTCCCTCTCATCAAGTACGTATCAGCAGAGCAGCTTGAGAGTGTGAGAACATACTTATACTATAATGCATTGCTCTCTTCAAATACAAAAAGGAAGCTGAAGCAGAAAAGCCAGGTCTCCAAACTCTAAGAAAAACCCAAAGACAAGGTAGAGTGCTAGGCCACTGTGGCTCGGCTGACAATGAGCTATTGCAAAACTCTACACGGATCTCATGATTCTTTATAATGTTAGAATTTTGAGCAGGAAACAGATTTTTCCATATTTGTCCTTTAGTCAGTGTGCTGTGAATGACACCGAATTACATGGAACTGTGAAGACAGTGGAGTTAATGGAGGAAGCACAGCTGAATTAATAAGGAATGCAAGTACGAGCAGGAGGTAGTTTCTAGGCACGGTAGGAAGTCTGAGACACATCTTGTTTTTCCTAATTGGATGAAAAATAGATCACTCGTGCATGCTCCATGCTGGTTTTCAAAACACTTGTGCTGAAGCCCAATTTACCTTTATGGACTAATCAGGAAAAAAAGGATTTTCAGGAAACTCCCTTCAAAATGCAGCTGAGGCAGAGAGCCAGATCTCAGTATATGCAAAAAGCAAAGTGCCTATTTCAGGCAGTGGAACTCTGGTAGGGGATATGGCTGATAAAATTAGCTTGTATTTTTGGCCATCCTAGTTGCCAGCTTTCTGCTCTGGGCTAGAATAATTTCCTATAAGACTTGGGGACAATCAAGGCCAGACTGGACGGTGCTTTGAGCAACCAGGCCTAGTGGAAGGTGTCCCTGCCCACGGCAGGGAGCTGGAACAAGATGATCTTTGAGGTCTCTTTCATCCCAAACCATTGTGATTCTTTGAACTTCTTGAATACAAATTTTTAATATTTTTCCTGCAAATGTCAGTATTCTGACACCTAGTAAATGAGGAAGAAATCTTTATTTAGCTTTGCAACAAAAAAAATCAAAACTTAGAGTTTTGTTGACCTGGAAGTAGTGTGGGAAGGATAAACCAGGGAAATAGAATGAATTGTAGTTTAGTTTGGGGTTTTTTTCACCCACATTTTATAATGATATATATTCATGAACTTTCTACAGAACCCAAACGTGTTCCTAGATGTTGACAATACTAATTCAGAGATATGGGGTGAGTTTCCCCTGACTGTTTTCCACTTAGCTCCTGAATCCTGTACCAAACTTTTTGTTCCTCTGCTGGGTCTGCCCAAGAGCACAGAGCATGAGCCTGAAATGACCAGTGTGTGGGGCAGTTGGCAAGCACACAATAAAGATTACATGGAGAAAAAGTCTTGTAAAGACTTTCACTTCTGTTATTGATACAAGTTTTCATGAATGCCCCTGCAAATGGTCCCTTTGGTACTGCCATTGGGAAATCTGGAATGAACATCATGGTTCACAAAAAAGAAAAGTGTTAGATTTCTGGTTTTCATTTTAATTCATGGATGCTTTCTCTACCAATGTTGATGTCAAAAACACCAGGCTTATAGTGGACTCACAATGAACATTTAAGGAGAGGTAAGTCAGTGAGAATTTTTTCCCAGTACACTCAAGATTATAAATCACGGCCAACTCTTTGCTTTGAAAATGATTTGGCATCTTCAAGTCTGTATAAAGTATGGAAAGAAAACATCCAAAAATTAGATTAGTTTCTGTCTCATGAAAATTAGCAGAATTTGGCCATAAATCTTCAATCAAAATGAATTCTCAACAGAAAATATGTTTTCCATAGAACTGGAGGTACTTTGATTTTATCAACCTTTTATTGCCTTATCTATTTTTTTCATGAAAAAATATTCTTCATGTAGGAAAAAAAAATGAAAAGTCTTGGTACAAGCCTAAGCAAAGCAATGTGAAGGATTTATTTTTAATTCATTTTGTAAAATCATATAACCAATGTGACTGGAAAATGCACATTAAGATGCAATTAGACAGTGTTATGCAAAAATTCATTCCATGTCACTCTTGCTGACATCGCTAACAGAAATGCTTGGCTGTACATACAAATTCTCTGCTTGGTTAGTCATGCTTGAACCTGAAAATTTGAGCTGAGGGACAAATATCTGTGAATTCGACCTTTACAAATAACTGTATTTAGATTGATATCTAAAATTCCCTGAAACTCTTTTCATTCTTCTATTATCTATTATCATTATCACTATTTATCTATTATCATTATTTAATAATCTGTAAGTACATTTTAGAAAGAAGAAGAGGGGTTTTTTTTGTTGTTTGTGAAATTCCAAACCTAAAAGTTGCAAAATTTACTTTTAAAAGAAGTTGTACAGAAAACTATTTCAGGGAAACTTTGAATTTAAACAATTCTTGGGTTTTGATGAACAAAAAACAGTAAATATTTGTGTGCATAGCATCTGGCTAGCTCTAAAGAATGCTGCTATTATTAATAGGAATATGTGCGTGAGCTTGTGTATGTATGTGGAAAGCAATTGGTGCACTTCCGAAATCAATAAAAAAGATTATACTCAGTATGGAAGTACCAGCAAAGCACAACCCATCTTCAAGATAGCTTTTAGAAGAGTAAACCATTCCCTGGAGCAGGAGGAAATGATCATATTTGTCTGACTCTGAGTATTGTATTAATCAGAAGCTGTAACTGTTTGCAGCCATCAGACGCGTGCTGCTCCTTGATGATGATGTTGTCTAGCCCCACTAGACTCCATCAGCTACCAAGAAGTTGCAGGCTTTGTTAGAAAGGCCAGCTGTTGTTCGAGTAACCCTGCTGTGGAAAGGTGAATTCTCTGAAATAAACTCCTTTTACTTTTTGAGGTTAACTTTTGGTGACTTGTTTCTGTGATAAGAAACTAGTTACCAAGGAACGTGAGCCACCTGTGCAGTCTACACTGGGCTGGGGGTGTGATGCACAGCCGGGGGGAGAAGGGAGCTGCAGCATCTTCTGATGTATTTTCTGGCTTGAGACTATCAACAAATCATGATGCTTTCAGTGATATGCACCACAGAGAGAATTTGCCAGTGAGGTAGAAATGGCCAACAGCTAATTGATTAAATTAATTATCCTAAAGAGGTCTGTAGTATGGCATCTGTGATAAAAATATGGTGGTCTGAGGTCTTCTCATAGTTATACATTGTAAAATAGTGATCTTTCAGGAGCTGCGCAGACAATTATCTACCTTGACAGAGACACCAACTTCCTTATTCACTGTCTTTTCTGGCCCTATCCCTGCTGCCTGCAGTGGGACTGTCACAGAGAGAATAAAATTCTTAAGAATTTGATTGCAAAACCTCATTTTTCCTTAGAGCTAATAAAAGATAATGGAATTCTGCAGCACTATTTCTCATGCCTTTTTGCATTCTTTGGTCTGATTCCCTGCTGCATTCTGCTTCTCTTTCTGCTGATTTGAGCAGAAGAAATAATATGATACATAACCAAGGAACATCTTTCAATAGAAAGCATATTTCATTAATTAACAGATTCATCCATGAGGTAAAAGGAATATACTTCTGTGGATATTTCTGTTCAAACGATTGGGTTTTTTAATCCAAAAGGATGATTCAGCTGTCTTCTTTTATTACATATCAGACTAGCATCTACTCTGTTTCGTTTGTTGCTTTACCTTTAGATTGCCACAATATTACATTACAATTTGTTGATTCTTCTTTAAGGATATTAGAATGTCATTTATGTGTTAAATAAACTAAAGCAATCCAAACCCATTAAGCTTTTATAGACATATCAGTTTGATCAAATTCTTCTTTCCACTGAAACAATAGACTGAGTGTTGCCAAGTTACTTGACAAAAGGAATTAAATTTATCAAAGCCTAAACTAAGTCTTTTAATTGTTGGAACCTCTGTTTGCCTATATATATAAATAACAGTTTAGAAGTACTTTTATCTTTTCAAGTTAGATGTTTTCAAACATGAACAGCATGGCTATTTCTTCTGGCAGGCAATCAAATTTCTTCAAAATTATCAAATCAAAACACTCGGAACCTTTTGAATTTTTGTTCTGGCACAGTTTAGGCAAATATGAACATTTAACATTCCAAACCATATTAGAATTTAATATGCCACTTACTGCTCATGTGTCCACCATTTACATGACAGATATTCTCTCAAATAGAAGATTTTTCAGAGT
This sequence comes from Cnemophilus loriae, assembly GCA_013397755.1. Classification (NCBI taxonomy): domain Eukaryota; kingdom Metazoa; phylum Chordata; class Aves; order Passeriformes; family Corvidae; genus Cnemophilus; species Cnemophilus loriae. Next base: position 42,764 of record VZTF01007993.1, on the reverse strand, counting down.
TTGCTGACTTGCTTGGTTTCAGAGAAGTCTTAATAAGGCAGTGTAAGCAATTTCTTTCATCTTCTGTTGCTTTTTTTATCACCTATACAAAAAGATCAGAGATAAGACATATCAGACAGTACTGTGAAAGAAAAATTTCTTTGTATTCAAATGTGCCTATAAATGTAAAGCTATGGAATTCTACCAAGAAAATCAAGTAACAAACATAAATATTCTATTAACATCGCTTTATATGTGTGTGGGATAGGAAAACAAATATAATATTTCTGAGTAGAAGAAATTCTAGTGACAACAGGCTCTGTAAAATATTACATAATTGTCTAAACATCCATTACTTCTGCTAAATCCTTGTGTGACTCAGTCCTTTCATTTGACAGTGCGAACTATTCTTACAGTTCCCCAGACCTTATACACACGTAACATTTTGGGACCCGTTTCAAGGAAAGGGCTTTGCCTTTTTTTTTTTTTTTTTTTTTTTTTTTTTGAGAAGTCTATATAATTTTGCAGTATTTGCCCTCACAGCATGGAGTTCTGGACTTCCTGTGGATGTAGGTGTTTGGAATTCCCTAACAGTCCAGGCACAGGTAAGAAGAGTCATCTTGTCTGAATCTTCCTTAAGAGGTCCTCAACTCTTTCTCTTCTCCTTGAAAGTAGTTTAGGTGTTTACTTTGCAAAAGTTATTCTCTCCTCCCACTTGGATAGAATCCAAAAGGTGAGTGAATCAACAGCAAAAAATGCCAACATCAATGTCAGGTATATCTCAAAGTGTCTAATTTCTACCTGAAATTATTCTGATATGTTTGTTGACATCCTTCTGATTCTTATGTGCATATTTTAAAAGCCCAAAAAACCTAGAAAAATATTTCAGCACTTTACTTGCCAAAGTAGTGATGAGCCACAGTAGTATTGATAAAACAGTGAAAGCTTCTTTACAGATTTAGTCTCTGACACTTCGAAAACTGTAGTTTAAAACCTTCCCAGATCTCAGTACTCCATTGATAGATTAGAAATTAGATCAGGGTGAGATTGGAGTGGGACATGAAAGAAAGCAGGACCAATGGAGAGGAGAGGACTATATCACTCTTCTGATTGTCAGAGAAGGTTAGGAAGAAGTACAGACTTAAATGTTGGTCCTTTCCCTGAAAGAGGGTTGCAGCCTTTAGTGGCAGCCCTACCACTGGGTCCCTCAGACTTCCTCTGCTCTTCTCAGCAGATTGGTGCTTTCTTACTGATTTCTAGGATTAAGGTTTATTTCCTACTGTTTTATGGATCTATTTTGAAAGCTTGAAAATGGCCCATTATTTCAAATGACAGAGTTTGAGGTGGCATCATTTGAGATAGCTCTTGTCTCAGAAAGCTTATACTGCACAGAGCAGATCCTCCTCTTTCACAAACTGACATTTTTGTTCAAACTTTACCTTTTAGATGATCCTGAAAGAGCAGCCACTCCTACTTGAGCAGTCACATAAGTAAATACATCTGCTAGATTTCCAGACACTTCCAGAAGAAGAAGTGAATTTTTGCTGAAATACTGGGCTATGAATTTTTTTTTCCAATTAAAAAAACCCCACAAACCAACTAGCCAACCAAACAACCAAACCCCAACTCCCAAAAAACAAACAAACAAAAACACACCAGAAAAACTCTCCTCTTTCCTGTCATGGTCACATTTCTGCATGAAAACCCTAAAACTACAAATTTCCTTTCCTGGAAAAGAAAAACTTATTTTATTTTATTGTGCTCCTATATTGTTTCAGTTCCCACATCCATTCTGTGTTCTCCTGCATTATGGCTCAGTCTCTGTGCTCATTTTTTTTTCCTAAGTCTCTGCCTTCTCAATGGATGCTAAAAGTGGACTCATTTATCATTCCAATAAGTGAATCAGTTAATCTGAACATTGACTTTCAGAATACTAATTAGAGAATACCTATTTATAGGCATCAAGTTTTTAGAAGCTACGTGGGCCATGTCCAGATGATTTAAGGAACTAAAGGCTGAGTGAGACCTGGCAGCATTTTTCAGCTCCTGAGTCTGGGTGTTGACCCCATTCAGCTGCATCCTAACACAGCATCAGAATGAGATCCACATATGTGCTTTCCTCCAACCCCATCATCTTGGTTTCCATGGGATGGAAACTCGAGGGCTTGGTCCCGAAAGGAGTCATGGAGGGCACAAATAGGTCCCTGACAGGTACTAACAGAGAGCAGGGCTGAAGGTGCTAAGGACTTCAGTTCTTCCATGAAAAGGCAGACTTCAGATAGATTGAAACCCCTAAGCCTGGTGGTGGTGCAGACCAACGACCTGGGCTGTGGCTGTCTGATGCCGGGGTCTCGTAAGAGCCAAAAGAGAACTACATGTGCATTTAAAGTTTCCCATGCACCCAAAAATTTGTTTCTGCACAGATGCAGAAGTGCCTAAGCTTCACTGGACTGAGCAGCTTGTGCTGCCATTCTTGCCAAAGCCCTGCTTTCAGTAACTATGACATCTTCTACATAAATATTTGTTGTATATTGCGGATGAAATAGGTGTTGTCTATCACACACCAAACATCTTCTGGCAGGATTTTTTCCTGTGTGATCTCCCATTCTTTGGTCACATAGCATTAGATCATATACGTATCTGAGCACCACAGTTCACACTGCTTTACAGCAAGGCTTGCTCTGTGAAAGCGTGTGGGAGAGAAGATTAAAATAAGGACACACAGCCGTGTGTGGGGGGATGCAGGGCAAATAGAAATGAAAATCTTGATTCCAGCATTTCCTGTGTGTTGTAATAAAATATGGCAGTCTATTGGATTAGGGTGATAGTAGCTATTGAAATTGACCCCTGAAGGCAGGAGAAAACTTTTTTTTTGAGACAATGGTTTGATTGCAAGAGTAAGGACCTCTACTGTCATCTATTATAGTACAGCTAGGAGCTATTGCTCTGGCATCAAGCAAAACTCCAAACTATTAAGGAAATGGTGAAGCTTAGAAACAATCTCTGTTCTCTTTGGGTTTTTCTTCCTAGCCCAGTGTTTTCAACAGATTATCATTAAGTAAGTATATGGTTCTTATTTTGTTCTGTGCAAAGTCTTTTAGAAACTTGGGTCTCATTCTAATGTCCACAGGTGTAGAAACTGTTCCTTAAGTGTTTTAATATTTTTATTCCAATGACTTACTGGTAGCATGAATATAAGAGAAAGAATTAAAAGAGAATCATATTTGCCCATTTTCAAAATTAAAAAATTCTGATCAAATCATTGTTGACTTAGGAAAGTCTTTTTTACTTTGGTGTGAAATTACAGTAAATTTAGTGAAAAAATAAATTTTGAATTCTGAGAAATTAAACTAGCTCTTTTTGGCATATAAATCATGAGGGACACTTTCTTAAGTGCTCTATGATGACCTGGAACTGTCCTCTCTAAATCTCACTGAACAGTTGGGAATGTTCAGGAATGCTTTGGGTTTTATTTTTAGGGGAAGAAGAGAGCTATTTCTTGCCTGTTCTTAAAAGGGACAGGTAAAAAACAGTAGCCCTACTTGTTTATTTTTGGATCTGTAAATGCAAGTGCACAGTTTCTATAGATACCACTGGGTAATCCAGCAAAAATGTAGGCTGCTCTGTATGGAGAGCTCAAATACAAGACAGGACAACCTGCTCAAGGGGGCTGCAAAAATGTCCCTTTTGTGCTACATTTATGACTCGTGCTTTGTGAAGTACATTTGTTACTATGAAATTTTCAGATGTTTATTCCAAATATCCTCCCCAAATTAATTTAAATCTGCAAATTTCAGCATGCTGAAACGTATTACCATCCTTTGCTTCAAAAATTAACAGAGGATTCAAAGCCGTTTTATAACTGCTTCTGAGTGCCCATGTTTGAAAGAGACCATAGGAAGGAGACTTTTGTATTGATTAAAATGTGTTGCCTTCTCTTTCTTCTCCTTGATGTCAAAATGTGACCTTTGAAGTCTATGTTGATGATTTAGGAGGTGGGTGATGTCTGGGAAACAAACTGAGACAACTTTGAAATTTAACTGCCCCTGGCTCAAAATATTTCTCTGCTTATTGCAGAAGAAGCCCATGCTTCACCCTAATATGTAAAAGAAAATTGTTCACATAACAATGACCAAGAAGAATGCAGGGAACACTTCTGAGCTGCTAGTCAGGCATATTTTTATTGAGCCATAATTTTTCTGCAAACACTGAATTTATTTTTCTGGGCAAGATGAAGTCCAGGGATTGTTACAGTCGGTGTTGAGACTTACCAAATGACATTGTTAGGATGCCGTGCTTGTTTTGTCATTTTTTCATTCAGTTTTCTCTGTGTTCATAATGAAAATATATATCCCAGCTTTAAAGAGTCTATTAGATCTGAGAACTGGGTCAAATTCCTGCTATCATTAACAACAATAACACAGAAAAGAAAATATTGGCAAAAACCAATTTCTAAGTTTGCAATCAGGTTTTACTTTATAGAGGACAAATGCATGTAAATACAGTCAAGTCTTCCATTAATTCATTGGCCTTAGAAGTGTAGCAGTTAAAATTTTTTTCTGTCAATACAGCCAGCATTAACTATGGTTAAAGGGCACTCAATAAAGAGACAATGATACATTGTCATTTATAAGCATGTCCTTTTACTGGTAAGTTTTTTAATATGTAAACTCAGTTTAAGAGCTAAGGCTTCATAAAAAAGAAAAAAAAAAAGGAAGAATCAATCATATTTTAAAAAATTTTGCTGGTATTTTCAGATCTACCATCTTAGGTACCCAGTAAAAGCATCAGAGATTCATTTGGTGTACCAAGAAAAAGACTGCAGATATATTTTTCTAGTTATGCCAAACTAGAAATATTCACTCTTTTACATAATAAGACTGTGAGGCTGACAATGATTACTTCACATTTAATTAGCTAATAGATCTTCATTGCCTTTGTCTTCTGTCTTCCCTACTGCTTTTGCACCTTTCATGTGCAAATTTATCTTTGGCATAAATACACTGGCCTTCAGCCAAATTATCTCTTAGTTTTTTATTGGATCTCTCAATTTCAAGCAGCCTGTAAGCAGTCAGAAATTGTATGGGGTCCTCCAAGAATAAATCAGACGTGGTACTCAAAAAAGTTGATGTTGCAATCCTCTTTTAATTTCTGCATGACGAGTAAGAAAATGGGAGTGCGGGTGGTGCTCTGTTTAATTCCTTCAGTAGCAGCAATGAATGACGAAAGGAACAGGAAAACCTTTGCTATCTATAAGTCGCTTAAGGACTGGTGCCATCAGCAGAATTTTGGGTTCTTTGATCATGGGGCAACTTTTAGGCACCAGGTCTGCTAGAGTCAGATGGGCTTCATCTATCTAGCAAGGGCAAAATGATTCTAGCCATGAGTTGGCAGGGGTGATTGAGAGGGCTTTAAACCGGGTTCAAAGCGGGGAGGGGACAAAATCAGGCTCTTCAGAGATGAGCATAGGGGTCGTAAGCCAGAGTCAGGGTTGGTCTTTTCTCCCAGGCAACTAGCAATAGGACACAGTCTTAAGCTGCACCAGGGGACGTTTATGTTGGACATTAGAAAGTTCTTCACAGAAAGAGTGATTGGGCATTGGATGGGCTGTCAAGGAAGGTGGTGGAGTCACCATCCCTAGAGGTGTTTAAGAAATGACTGTATATGGCATTTGATGCCGTAGTCTAGTTGACTAGGTGGTGTTAGATCACAGCTTGGACTTCATGATCTCAAAGATATTTTCCAGCCTAGCTGATTCTGTGATACTGTGATCCTCAGTAGTTTTTTGACTCAGTCATATTTTCCTTCAGAAAATTCTTAAATTCTCCCTTATTTTCCAAGGGTGAAGGATACTTTCGTGGTATTCAGAGCTCATCCACCAAAAAATCCAATGTTTTCTACCCTGAATGTATGATTATTATTATTATGATATACAGACCACTTTCTCTAAATTTCACCCTGAGATGAGCAACCTAGGGATCCAAAATAAGTGCAAATGAGGACAGCGGCAAGAAATTTTTCTGTAGCAGAGAAACAACCCTGGGAGTACGTCCTAAACTGGTAGTGGCAGTAGGAGGTGTCCTCGTGGCCAAGCAATCTTTCCTTCTGAAGTTTCTGCACAGCTAGAACAAAATGACAGAGCAGCAGCCTGTTCCCTTGGCTAATTGCTACAGAGCACCTTAGCAGTGATTTACAGTGGCATATTTAAATGCATGCATTAATTTGTACAGATAAAATACTTGGCTACCACAGGGATATTTTTATTGTGGATCAGGATAACAACTCTGACTCACCCATATCGGTGACATTTCCAAGCTTGTGTATTGTTCAAGAGTTAACATCCTATTCAGTATCTGACAACCAGGGAGTCAAGGCTGACAGCTACCATCTCTTCTCGTGCCGCCTGAGGCTAGGATTTGTCTCTGGTTTCATTTATTAGTTATATAACCCACATGCTATTTTTGAGGTATTAAAAAAAAAAAGAGAGAAAGAAAGAAAGAAAAAAAGAAAGCCAATGTAGAGAAAAAGAAATCCCCATCTGGGAATTACCCATCAGGTAACTACATGCGGTGGACTTATCTACATACGCATGTATTAATTTTCATTTAAAATGTTCATGCCAGTGAAAACAGAGCCAATGAAACCTTTTAGGGTTACATAACAATGATAAATGTACTGCAACAGTTACAGGCAAGCACAGGGCCCCTGAGATTTATAGGTTCTTTGTCTCTTTTTTTTTAACGTCCTATCTAGAAAAGCTCAATTGCAGTGCAGCATCTATATTTTGCAATAAGATTTTGCTTATTTTTATCTAATGCCTTAGTTCGTAGGGCCTGAGTCATGTCCAAATTATAAGCTGAATCTGAATCTTATATACTACCAGTTGCTACCTGATTCCTACGTTTTTTTACATTAGTAAAAGTGAGGAAAACAATGCAGTGCCATAAGTTGTGACAGTGAAATCCACACTCTCACTGTTATTATGGTATCGTTCGAGGTCAGTTTTGGGGAGACCAGTGAGGACAACAGCAGGGGGCATGGAGGAATGAAACTGAGCTAAACAACAGCAAGCCAAATCAAGGCAAGTGTGCGTAAGAATGTCCCCTGTGCGTGCTTCTGCCAGCTGCTCCCTGTGCTGCCAGCCAGGAAAGCAGCCCTCTTAGCCCCGAGCTTGCTTTTGGTGGGGTGCATCCTTCAGTCCCTTCAAGGGCACCACCTTTGTTCTGCAGACAGATTTGCTCATCAGTGCTGTGAGAGACACAATGGCATCATTTTGAAACTGCTGCACAGGCAACCCATGGCTCTGTTCATGCCAAAGCATAGCAGAGACAGGCAGCAGTGCAAAGAAAGAGGGGGAAAAAAAAATGAAAGCAATAAAATAAATGAGATAGGGAAAACGAAAAGCTTCTGAAGCAATGTTTGGTTTAAATAGGTAAATGAAGTCTTCTTCATCCTGGTGCAGCTGCCAAGTGTCACTCACCTGTGGGATCAGAGAGGGATTCAGTCTGTCAGTAGGTGCTGCAGCTCATCCTTTCTCACAGGATGGGCCTGCAGCCCTTTGCTGTCACAGGCATTGTCCCACCAGCAGCTGTTGAAATTGTTATTGGTAATGGAAACTGAGAAGACTCTCACCTTTTGAAAGTTTCGTGCAAGTAAACACAAGTTCAGTTAGGTTTTGCTATTTAAAACAAAAACTTGAGAGATGAGTTAAATTTCATTTCCCAGCTATTTATCAGTTCTCTGGCTGAAGATACTCTAAGGAATACTTAAGTCAGGCTATCCAGGTAAGTTTCTTTCTTTTGTTGTAAAAGAAATATGATATAAAAAGCAGAGCCAGCAGAGCAAATCACCTCGGCTTAAAACTGCCTGTCACAGCAAGATACAGCTGAAAACCAGAAACACTTCAGCTTTGTCAGCAGAACCACCTATACATTATCTCTTACTGAAACTAACATTTTTGTACTCTACCTAATGATTAAACAAAGATGATAGCAGTAATAGAGCACTATCAGCTGAAAATAGTCTAAAAATGTAGCTTCTGCAAAACTCTGTCTCAATCATCAATATAGACATACCTGTTTCAGTGAAGAAAATAACATTTCACCATGATGAAAATGTGAATCAGATTTTCAGGTTCAATTGCTTTATTATTTTGCTTGCTTTTCATTACTTCTGCCCATAGATCACAGCTTAGATTTTCATTCAGGCATTTTCGTGTGTTCAATGTAATACTGCTGCCTTCAAATTGACAAATGGGTTTTCTGCATAATTTCATGCAGTAAGTTAACTATCCTGCTGCAGGTCTTAATGAAATCATCAGTTTTGCTTTGCTTTATTTTGCTTTATTTTGTCATATTGAACACAAGTCAGATTTCACAGGATCATTTAGGCTGTAAAATACTTTCAAGATCATCAAATCCAAGCTTTGACCCATAACGACCTTGTCAACGACCACAGCACTAAATGCCACACCCAGTCTTTTCTTGAACACCTCCAAGGATGGTGACTCCACCACCTCCCTCGGCAGCCCATTCCAATGCTTGACAACCCCTTCTGTGAAGAAACTCTTCATAATGTCCAACCTGAACCTGTCTTGGCACAGTTTGAGGCCGTGTCCTCTCACTCTGTCACTAGTTGCCTGGGAGACCAATCCCCACCAGGCTCCTACTTCCTTTCAGGCTGTTGTAGAGAGCCATAAGGTCTCCCCTGACTCTCCTTTTCTCCAGGTTAAACAACACCCAACTCCCTCAGCTGCTCCTTATAAGGCTTACTCTCCAGATCCTTCCCCAGCTCCATTGCCCTTTTCTGGACGTGCTCCAGCCCTTCAATGTCTTTCTCATCGTGAGGGGCCCAGAACTGAACAGGATTTGAGGTGTGACCTCACCAGTGCCCAGTACAGGGGGACTGCCCTGGTCCTGCTGGCCACGCTATTCCTGATGCAGGCCAGGATGCCATTGGCCTGCTTGGCCACCTGGGCACACACTGGCTCATGTTCAGCCACAGCCACCAGCATCCCCAGGTCCTTTTCTGCTGGGCACTATCCTAAGACTCTGCACCCAGCCTGTAGTGCTGCTGTTGTGACCCAAGCAAAACCTGTCACTTGGCCTTGATGAACTTCATTCCACTTTCCTTGACCCATTGACCCAGCCTGAAAGCTGAATCTTACCTGAGATGCTAAAGCTTACATTGCAGTATCAGAGTGATTAGTTTTCTACAGCTAGAGATAGATAGAGATGATATAGATGAAGTTGTAGACCATAGATATATAGATTTATTTAGTCCACAAATATTTCCAAACTGGGATTGTACGACAAATATTCATGTCTTAAATAAATTTAATTATGAGCACAATTTTTGCAGCATCTTTTCCCAAATATTTTGCTCCTGTGAAATATCACTAGAGAACATTCTATAGAAAATTTTTTTCGCATGGGAAGACTGCTCTTTTCTACCACTGCCCAATACACAGCTTGAGACCCACTGGTATAATCTTCTGTTCACTTACAGACCTGTCTTCCCTGCACAGTAAAGAGGAAGTCAAACTAAAATTATCAAAATCAGGTCTCTGTAGAACTGTAACTATGATGTGATTGATTCTATTGTCTAATATTTCAATATGTCTCATTTTTCTTAAAGCTATGAAATACACATACTCCCACTCTTTGGAAAAGATGGAGAAACCTTGAAATAGAAGGGATTGGTTTAAGTTGAATAACAGGGGACTTTTTGTATGCAACATAAGAATGAGGTTAGCCCTAGCTTATATCCCCTACTTGAAGGGAATTAATACTATTTAATTCAGCTCTCTAAAATAGCTTTTCTTGTTATTTTGATTCACTAACAATTCTGCCTGAAATACATGCTGGTGATTGACCACACGTTGTGACAAATATTTGGCAGCCCATCTGCGCCATGACCTGCAGCTCAGTCTGACAATTTTAATGGTACGCTGCCTCTAGTTAATTTAGATTGGTTTTCTTGCCATTCCCTACAAGTCTAAACACTGCATACCATATGTAGACAAAAGAAAAAAAAACAAACCAAAACCGAAAAAGCCCTCAAAGCTGAACAGATCTATTTGAAATAACAGTCTGTGAAAATGGTAGTCTAAAGAAAGTGAGTTCTTATCAGGGTCTTATGGCTCTAAGCCATACTGTAATGGCATTGTCTGCCTAGAGCTAGAAATCTTTAGGCAATTTCCAGTCTCTCTAGAACTGTCAGTCTGATGTGTGTGACAAGGTAATTTGCATAATTTTGCAGTGTTGTTGCATACCACTTGTTTTTTTAAAGAAATAAGAGCAGGTTCATACTCCATAAGCTAGTTTTTTTCCCTGGGAAGGAAAGCAGCCAACTCAGCAAGCAGCCCCCATATAGGATGAAAGTAGGAGTGCACTGGCAGGCTTCACCTTTGCATTATGGAGGCTTGAAACCTGTATTGTTCTAACAGCCTGGGTTTGGGGGCTGGCTAAAAATGCATATGTTGTCCACAAGAAAAATTTTCTATTTGTGCAAAAGTTTGAAAGAAAAACAATGCCCAGGCAAACACATGAAATGTGAGATTTGGGATGAATGCCTGCTCCCTTGTTTTGCTTGTGATAGTTTCCAAAAGCGTTTCAGTTGGTGTGCTCTAATCACCTCTCCAGTGAGAATAGAAGAGAGCAGCTAAATCACAGCAGCCATACAATGCTCTCAGGAGAAGCAAAGCAGTGGGGAAGGTCATTCATAACAAGGGGTGTAAATGAGGGCAGAAAAAAACCCAGTTATTATGATGAAGCACTAGAGAAATCAAACCTTGTGGAAATATTTGGTATTTTGCTGACACTTCTTGGTTTTCCTTCAGCTTCAAAAGAAAAAAAATCTCACGAAGAAATAATAGCAACCTTGCCAGAACAAAAGGGGAAAAATTCTGTAGCTGAAATCAATTTTACATCCAATAATTTAGACAGGGATTTTGAACAGCCCTTATTTATATCTTGCAGGTACTGCAGAACAAACATATAATCAGTGAAACGGTTTATCTACAGTTTTCAGGTATTATAGTTGCCTTGAAGTGTTTGGTATAGTTCAACCTAGATAACAGAAACTCTTTACAAAATAATTCTATTCTGCCACATAACTCCAGCACTGGAGAATACGAGGGACTCCTTCAGAAATTTCTACCTTGGGGTCCTCTCAGAGTCTGTTCATCTGCGAATAATTTAAGCTTTGTTTACATTAGTGAACTAGAAAATGTTTCTAGCACACTTTATCACTGAGAGATGTAAGTATGACACAGTGAATTGGAAGACATGACAACATTAAACGTGCATGCAAGTATTTTTTAGATATTCATGAACAGCTATAGAGCAAGTTTAATTTAGAACCTATAGTGCTTTCTTTTACCAGATCCCAGACGAGTGCTTGGAATGAAGTTGGCAGGAAGTAGAAAGAGACTTTTTTCAAGAAAATGTAGGTATAAACAAAAATAGTCAGGTAAAGGGATTCTTGTGATGGTCAGAGTGTCTTTGAAAATTCCTCATGCTGGATTTACTGTGGTGTATTTCCGTGTGCTTTCATTTGAAAAAGAAGTATAGGGAATTAGATTTTGGCTGCATTGATAGTGTTATGCAAGTACTCATTTCCTCCTTTTTTGTTATATTCTAGAGTTCACAAAGCCACACAGTGTAGAAGAAATTCAGCAGTCGTATAGTTATCAATGCTAGAAAACTTTCCATGACCATGGTACAGCGTAAAAAAAAATTCAAAATTTGCCAACACTTTTGCACATTGTATGGATTGTCTTGTCTAAATACAGCCAATTCTCTGATGCCACAACTTGAAGCTGTAAATAAGTGTTGAAACTTAATAGCATAAGACTAGATTTAGGCTTTTGATATGAATAATGAGCTAAATGCCCTTCTCATCTTCCTTAAAATACTGCATGAAAAAACTGGTCTTTCGTAGCAGCCTATGTAGCAGCCTTTATTGCCCTCAATAAAGCCGTAGTGCCTGCAACTCTCCATTCACAGCATCTAATTGACTTTATTCACAGCAGAAAATTGACTTCACCCCGCACCACAACGTTGTGAAAATGACAACCAGAACCTGCTCAGAGTCTTAAACGACACATGCACAGTTGAATGTTGCCAGTCAAATGACGGGTGTCCATGGTGAAGTCTGTACTCATGAAAGAGACCAGAGCAGGGGCTGAGTACAGGAAATTTTGGTGCTGTGCAGGAATATTGTGACATGGCATGCCTTCTTCCATATGCTTCAGAAGCCTTGATAGATGTATCATCAGGGTCACACAGACAACATGACACAGTCTTTTTTAAGTACAGGTGTATTGAGTTTGGAGAATCTGGTTCTTTACAATGTAAAGCGTTTGCAAGTGCTGACTTTCATATCTCTTATCTTTCCATAGTTGTGTGTGGATTTGCAGAACTCTAAAAATAACAATAGAATATGGCAGTGCAAATATTTGCCTTAATTTTGGATCCAGCATGAAATAAGGACACTATAACATACTCAGATCTTAAGTGTCAGCTCTTGTTTCTTTAATGAGCTTTTGTTAGCTGTGATGCATTACAAAAAAACAACAAAACCAAAACCAAAAAATTAAATGCATATATTATTACAGAAATATAAAGACGGTGTAAATATGTTTTAAACAATTTTAGTTTAAATGCACTTTAAATGTAATGCAGCGCATGAAATACACTGAGCACTGCTTCAGCCTCAGTATTTATAATTTTTAAATTATTTTACAATATTATTCTGCATTAATTTCTTTTCTAATTTAGAACAGATATGTTTTGCAGTCCTTGGGATTAGTGAATATAGACATGTCGAAGTTTGTACAACTAACTATTGTTGGAGTTCTTGAGAGGAACTCTGAATAAAAAGCAAACCAGAAGGAGTATGGAGCTTCAGCTTCCTCAAGAACCAAGAATTTCAAGCATTTTTTCCAGTTTTATGGATATATTAGTATTTAAATATATGTATGCTTGCTCCATTATCTACTTGTCATGTAAGTGCCCAGAGTAGCCAGGACATTTTATTGTTCATTAAAAAAAACCACTTTTACTGTTTTAAAAACATAAGTAACACTACTCAATTTTCATTGTCTCCTTTGTTATTATGGCAATACAATTATGTATCTCTATTTGATAACTCCCACCAAACTGAAAATCTGTTTTTTTTACCAATCAATGCTGTAAAATCCAATGGTGTCTTCCCTTTTTTCAGTATTTCAGTAACAGACTTAGCCACTGGGACCGTGTTCTGCCCTTATCTGAACTGTTCTCAGCATGGATTTTCTCATCTATCAGGTAAAAGCTAAACAGCTATCTATCTGCAGGCCATGTGGTCAGAACAGGCTATAAGAACATAATAAAGATACATTTAAAAGAGCAAAAAATTTTTCAGAGACTAATAAAATAAAAGGATGTCTCCTACTCATAACTTCGACTATGATCCTTGAGCTTAGGAAGAACTCCAGTTCTTCAGATGTTCCCTTGCTTGCCTCTGTCTCTCTTGAGCTTTAAGACATTGCCTAAGCTTCTCTTTCAGCTCTCTCATACAACTGGTCTCTTCCCTTCTCCCTCCTGAAGCAAAGATGTGCACTGTACATCTTCTGGCATCCCTTCAGCTCCTGCATGCCTGCTGGAATTTTCTGAAGGTCCAGGCAGTTGAGTTGGGATTAAATGCCTATTTTGGTTTTCCTGGATGGCAATTGTCGTCATGAAAATTCTTGCAGCCCTTTCTTTTTGTTTTGGAAAGAGATAGCTATTAATTTAAAATAATTGTGTGAATTAGGCAGCTTGCCATAGTCAGTGGAGCTGAGAATTTAGGGTCAAATTATCCATGGAAATAGCTCTCAGTAGACCTACTTTACTAGGGAATATGTCTTTTGGTTTTCAGGTAATGTGATATTTCTGTGGACTTTATAATTAAAGTGTATGAAAACTTGTTACTAAATCACCGGATTGACTAGGTTGCTGTAAAAATACTAATGACTCCATCTCTCTTATTTCTTGTAAAAGAGCACTAATGTCTTTTTTTTTATTGCCATAAAACAAAGATTCCATGAAATGGTCTTATGGTTATAGACTGCAACTTAATAAGTTTGAGTGCACCTGGAGAGAATATGTACCCTTTAGTATAATATCCGTCAGACTTCTGGCACAAATTGTATTCTCTGTATTTGTTGTTTTGGGGATGTGTTACAAGAAAACATTAGACAAACTATTGAAATGACAGTCATGGATTTATGAGAAATTTAGCATGGCAGGATGTGAAGACTTGTCTGAAAACTAAATGCTGACTTCTCTGCGGGCAGTTCTCTCCTCTTTTCTCCCACAAGAGCTTGATGTTTCATTTTCAGGAAGCGTGGTATTTTTCTTAAATCTGTAATTAATCAGGGAACACAATGTAATTGAAATACTAATTACAGTTGCTTATTCAGGTACCAATATTTCTGCTACAGTATAAGTTGCTTAAGTACTTTCATGGCAGTGGATTTTGAATCCATATTAATCCAGTTATCCAGCATATGCCCCAAAATAATTTGGTACCTATGGTCTCCTAAGCCAAAGCAAATTACCATTGAAGTTAGTAAGACTTATGAGGGGAAATGAATAATATAGACACAACTGGAAAATACAGCTTAATTGTATCTGGATTTGTGATTTTTATTTTTTTCAGGTTTTTAGAATGTGTGCTTTGGTTTGGTTTCTTTTCTCTTTCTTTTTTTTTTTTTAATCCTTCTTTTCTATTGCCTGGGACTTGCATATTTGATTTAAATGTTCTAGGATAATGCACCATGTTGAAATGCATGGCAGTGAACCAACTTGAGCTTGATGGTATCATATCCTGTATGATAGTTTTTGTGAAGATGATTGCTGACATATTCTTGAGTCTGTTATTAATGCTGTGTCATTTTTCTGTAGGCCTACAAGATGTTCCTTGTGCTATGGTGCTTGGAAGTGATGTGAGGTTTGGAAATGTTGAACCTGGAAGAAGGAAGGAGATTTGGAATGTGCCATTAATTTTCAGTTAGGACATAAGGTGAAAGATATTTCCTGCATAAATTAATTAAATGTGGAAACCTATTGCAATCATGAAACCCCTTTTCCTTCCAAATCCATCCTTTGGTGGAAAGGAATACTGTGTACACATGACCCCTTCCAGAACAGGCTTGGCATGGCACTGCCACACATTGTAGTGGCTCTGCCAGACCTGCTACACTTACACAGTTCCCCTCTGCGCTGCCATGCATAAAAATAGGTGACGAAGAACCCTTAAATATGCTTACAACTGAAATAAAATCAAACTGTATCACTAAAAGAAGTTCTCTTGTGCATTAGTCCAAGGTAGCTTTTTTTCCCACCAGTGTATTTCCGTGATACTCATTTCTGGATTTACCACACAGCATCTGCCTTGTGCTATAGTTGTCTCATGATTATGGAGTTCTAGGTCACATGCTGACTGTGCAAAACAGGAAATCAAAGGACTTAAATAATCTCTCAGTCCGATGTATTTCTAGTCTAAACATAACAGTTTTATTTATTGAGTCTGTTGCTTGGGTTATTTTACTTGTCATGATGCAATGGAGCAATCTAGGAGTTTCACAAACTCTCAATTCAACCTGCCCTTGCTTTTACAAAGGTAAGAATGAAGTCTTTTTTTTGCCCTACCTATTGAAGCTTTAGGACTAGGGCTGTTTTTAACACTGAGAAGGAGCAAAACCTTAGGTGGACACTAAGAAGAAAAAAGATTAGGTCAACACAGTGTACATATTAAAGCATGAAGTATATAGTTCTGCTATAATAAACCATTCTCTCCATGGCAAGTTGTTCTTAGTGATGATAATTAGTGATGGTAATTTGAAATTATAATCTATCATGCCTTTCCTCACAGGATATCAAATTACTCTTCTGAATAACTGCTGAAATACCACATCTCCTTGCTGGTTAAGTAAAGTATGTTTTTCTTTTGCCTGTTTCTCAGCTAGAGAAATAATTTCTTTTTCATTAGAAATAACTGTAATTTCCAAAGACCCGGCATCTCTAAACAGTAAGGCTGAAAGACTGAGGACTTTCAGACTCAGAAAAGATTTCTTAGTGCATGGCTCATGCATTGATAAATGCTACTGAACTGGTTTTTTTCCATTCTGAATACAGTACTTCTTTGTCAGTTCTCTACTACCATGAAATTCCATGCTCGTTTAACACGTGCTTTATTCCTTTTCTCTGCTAAGATAGTGACCTGTAATACTGAGCGACGAGACATTTTCCATCTTTCCTTAAAGCAGGCTGCACTTGTGACGAAAAGAAACCGGTGGTGACCTATAACTGTACTTGTCACTGACACGGTGTCTATAGAACAGAGAGTGTTTAGTCTTTTAATGATTCGTGTACTCAGTCAGGGCTCCTGGACTTTCTGTTGCACTGAGGTCTTACGATTTTGAAACCTGTTTATTCCCAGCAGACTAAAACATCTTGTGGATAAGCTTGATTGATAACGCTATTGTTTAGACTGTTGAACTGGTTTCATCCTAATTAATTTTAATTATTGTGCTGATGGTTTTCTTTCTTCTGAGTGTCATTGTACTAAAGCGTGTGATGACTGTACAACCCTTTTTAGTTTTGAGGTACAGTCTTGGAAGTCAACTTTATGAAACCCATTAGGAAATTTCTGTAAATATACAGTAAACAGTGATGGTTTTGATTATATAAACTGTCTGTCTAAAAAACTGTTGCATGATTATTCTTACCAATTTTTTTTAATCAATTTACAGCTAAAAGGATATGTTACAGATTTACTTGTGTGAAACTGAAATTCAGCTCAATGTAGGTTTAAAATTTCTAGCAGTAAGAAGTCAATTAATGTAACCTGAAAGACATTCTGCAATGTCACTATTATTTGAAGTATAGAAACAATGAGCAAGCTCTGACAAAAAAACAAAACCCAAACCAAACCAACCAACCAATCACCCAAAAAAAAAAAAAAAAATTCAAATATTGAGTGAAGTGGAAATTGCTGTGTTAAGCTTAATTTGATAGCCACTGACTGAGTGACTCAACATCTTTTCCAGGTAGATGACTAATAGAAAATTTTGTTTTACCCAGCAGTAGCAGTAACAGCATTCTTTTACTTGGCAAACAAGAGGTCAGATTCATAGATCATTTTGAAACATTAGAAAGGATAAAACTGACCTCATAGGGATGTCTGTTTGAAATTTTAATCTTACAGAATGTCTCAGTTATATTGATGTTCATTACTTTTGCTTTCTTCTGAACCTTGACATTGTCATTTTTTCCAGTATTGTAAAAATTAGATGTTGGTTGCTGCTACAGATGATCTAATACAGCAACTGAACGCCTTGTTATGATTTAAAATGCCTTGATAAAAGTCACATGTATAAAAGGAAACAAAATAAAAAGTAAAAAACCAAAGAAACAAGTAACAGATGACCCTTGGTACAAATTTGTGAACAATATCCTAAAGATTTTGTAAACAAGCTACTTTTTCAAAAGTATGTAAAGTAAAAAAATTGTGCAATTATTTAAACTCTCTGACATAAGCTAATAAACATCCTTTAATGTTGCGAGAGACAGGAGAAAATGATTACTGGCTCAAAACAACTGAAGCTGGGTGTGGCAGAGTAGTTTCTGCCTAGGTGGAATGGTGCTCTGCTCCACACCCCAACCCTGGAGCCTCCAGTCCAGCCCAGGATGGCTGTCAGTCACTGGCACACCTGAAGCAATGCCCCACATGCTGCCCCTGAAGCCCAAATGGAGCACCAGAGTGGCTGGATGACCAGAAGCCGGACCTAGGTCAGGTGGGGGGCCAAACAGGAGGCCTCAGGAGCAGATAAACATCATTGCCTTGATAAACATCATTGCCACGATGGCGCGTGGTCATATCCCTAATTGTCCTTGGATTTTAGGGCAGCTGAGTCCGCACTGGAACCAAGGTGGTAGCTATATCTTTCTTTTCCCTCTCTTTTTTTCTCTCTTTCTCTACTTTTCCTAATTTCCTCTTCCTGAAATTTGGGTAATTTGAGGCGGATGGATAGAGTTTGCTAATTCAATGCTTTGTGAAATACTTTATTTTGAATGAATGTTGCTTTAAATTTTGCCAAGTTACTGATCTTCTAAAATTTGTCAGTAAAATTCAGTTTTAACCTTCTGGGAACTTTTTTTGGGTTCTCCTTTGCACCACCTCAGGGAAATGTAGTACCTTAAGTCACTTTTAGCTAGACTTGCCAAGCAAGGACCAGGGCTTTAAAAATGTTTTGGATAAATAATAAAAATAATTTCACTGAAGGAGAAAACATACACCTCTGTGACACTAGCAGGACCTGCTTGCAGACCCATCCTCCTTAACAACAATTTTGGTTTGCATCGAAATCATTCTTGCTTTGTACTCAGGGATCATATCAAACAACAGG
The DNA here is from genome assembly GCA_013397755.1 of Cnemophilus loriae. Taxonomy (NCBI): domain Eukaryota; kingdom Metazoa; phylum Chordata; class Aves; order Passeriformes; family Corvidae; genus Cnemophilus; species Cnemophilus loriae. Next base: position 24,349 of record VZTF01007993.1, on the reverse strand, counting down.
AACTATCAAGATAGAATATTTAGTCTAGAAATGTGTTTGGGCTGTCTCTTGTGAACAGGCATATGCAGTCTATTTTGGATGCTTTTGGGGTCTATTCTTTTCAGCTCCATTGAGGCACAGCGGAAAGCAAATATCCTCAGGGACTCAGTGCCCCAGCAGCAGGCCCCATACACAGAGCCTTCTCCCATCCATATATACTGAGAATGATGCCATGTGTTATGGGGTATTCCTTAGGTCAGTTGACATCAGCTCTCCTGTCTGTATCCTCTCCCAGCTCCATGTACGCTCCCAGCCTCCTCTCTGCTGGGGTGGGGTGAGAAGCAGAACAGACCTCGACTCTGAATAAATGCTGGTCAGCAGTAAGGAAAACATCCCTGTATTACCAGTACTTCTCAGCACAAATCCAGAACACAGCCTCATCCCAGCTACTGTGGAGAGAATTAACTCTGTTCATATAAAAGAAAACTATCGCAAATGGTTGTGAAAAATAAGAACCACAATTTCAACTAGCTGGACAGAAATCAGGAAAACATTTTTAAAATCAGGCAATTTTAATCTACAAAGAATCAAGGAGCACTAAGATACCTTACAGGAGTAAACCTGAAGTATATCTGCGGAGAGCAGAGCAAAATAAACTCATTCCTTCAATGGCATACTACTATACTTTTTGTATATTTGTACTGTACTTGCCTGTATTAATACAATCTATTGATAAAAACTTTATAGCATCATTGTATGTGTCTGTTAAAGTCAGTGCCGCTGTGTTTGACTGACTTGTTTCAAAACAAGGTTCCTGCTCTGAAACCTGTTCTTGTGTTCTCTGAAATGCAGTTGCATGAGCTTCACAGTATATCTTAAGTTAAAATTTTGTAATGAAACCATCTTAATCAACATGCTAGAAAAGCTGATAGTCTACAACATGGCTTAGAGAAAGCATTCATTTTCTTGTCTTGCAAATTATATGCTATGGTTTCTGTACTAAAGACGAGCATTTGCAGGTTCCATTGCTGAAATCTAGATGACTACTTACTACAGAAAAAAATAATTTTATCTTCCTTTATTGGTACCAAACTATTTTTTGCATTTGGAATGGACTCATCACGTCTCTTTAAAATCCCCCCATACTTTACTATGTGCCATAGTTTTTTAGTTTTGTTTTGTTTTGATTCTATATATCCTGCCTATTATGATGTGTACATTATTATTCTGGAAGGGAATTTCCTATTTGTACCATCACCCTTTCTAATAGTAATTCACTTTCTCTTAAAGGTCTCATTTCCATCTGCTAGTGCTCTCATCAGTGACAATTGTCTGACTCCTGGCTGTCACACTAAAAAGTAAAATAAAGCACATAGTCATAATGATAGCAAAGCAATTAATGGCAATTTTCAAATAAAAAGCCTGCAGAGTATGATGAGAAAATGGACACCACATTTTTAGCTAAAATTTCTGTCAAAAGAATGATGATCGCAGATGGGCTTATGGAACAAAATTTAGCAATCTTCTTGACAACAGCTGAGGACAAATCAGCTTGTCACATCCAGAAAGAGTCAGAGACTTTTTTAGATTATTGAGTGATGCCAAATTTAAAACACATTGTATCAGACTTCTTCATGGCTTTGTGAAAAATGGAGAATTCTGACAGAAACAGAAGGGCTGGATCACTCTCATAAAGCTGCAAGACTATGTTAAGAAAAACAAGCGCTCTCAAAAGGCTGGAAATTATGTTGAGCTGCCCAAATGGATCATTTAAAGCCTTTTCGCATGGATTTAGTGGTATGAAATACACTTTGTAATCCATCACGCTGGTATGACAGACTCGTTGTTGACTTACTGAATCATTAAACTGAAAGCAAATCTATGAAGGAAGGCGACCCTAGTAGCTGTTAAACAGCATATCCCATAATAGTTTTAATGACCATATTTTTCCTTGGTAAATCTGTATACTTTGTCTTCCTGCTCAAATGCTTTCATCTTTTTTCTGGTGTTCAGTGTCAATGATTTCTCAGGACCAGATACTAGTGGAAGCACAATTTAGATTCAAATTCAAGAATATGTAATTATCAGTAAGCTCCCAGCTCTTCTTGGTTTTCTTTCAGTTTTAACAATTTGGCAGTGGGCAAGAGTTTAAAATAAAACCTTGCCTGCTTTTAGCATTTTGCACTTGCACATTAAAAGTGTAAATGAGTGTAAAAATGTAATAAGTGTAGATGAAAGGCATGTTATGCTTCAACTTTATGTAAAAGAGTATAATTTCACTGAGTTGTAATAATGTCATTTTATTAATAATCTCTTTTTCACAGAAAAAGCACTTTTATTCTAGAAATATCCCAAGTATCTAGCTAATACAATTCTTGGTGCTTAATAAACTTGATTGTATCACAGATCAGCAGCCAAGAACTGCAAAACCTATCAAAGTAAACAAAGCAGAATAGCACTTAATATTTTCTCAAATCTAGAAATAGAACAGGCTATCTCAAAACATATCTCCATTGTACGTACCACATCTTTTCCACTTTCAATAAATATTTGGCCAAACTTGTGCTATATTTTGTTTGTATGGTATCTTCTGCAGTTTTTCCAGCAAAGAAATAAGGCTGATTTAATATGTATTGTGTGAAAGAAACCATTTTCGAGGGAAAACAAGTTTACGTGTCAGCTATGATGAGTAGTATTGAACAGTCCCTTTGAGACCTGTGTTTCAATTGCTTCTGGATCAATTTTCTAAGATCATTTTGAATAACGAGTGTTCCTGCATGTTGAAAATAACACCTTGTCCTGAGCATGAATTCTTAGAAATTTTGTGGGTTTGTGGTTTAGGGATTACTTCACAAAATATTGTTCATAATTTTGGGGATATAATGTGCTAATGCATGAATTCAGGAATAAGATTTCTAGTGAAAACAGGCAAATGTGCAATACAACCATTTAGATTACATTAAATTCTTAGTAATCTTCACATTCAAATTTTCAAATTCACAGACAGCTACTTATATTTTTCTTTAAACTGCCATTACACACATAGTAAATAGCCCATGTTAAGATGCTATTTGCTTATCACAGCTTTCAAAGTAATTTAATAACCAAAAATTGGCCAAGACACTCTGATGCACTCCAGTACTATTTTTTTTTTCTTTTTAAACAGTTTCAACATTCTCTACACTTTCCTAAGCACACCAAAATATCATAGCTGAACAGTAAAAGCTAGTGGCATTATAAAGAGGTTTTGCATTTCAGGAGAACCATGTTTATCATTATAAAACTATTGAAAACTTTTGGTTTTGTAACGAATAAAGGCAAAAATTCCAGTGTTCGTGGATTTTTTTCAAAGGTATTTATGAAAAAACCCACAAGAACAAATAAGAAAAAAGATGCAGCCCAATACTAGGAAACGAATGGCAGCCTGCTGGTGTATAGCTGTGCTTTCTACATCAAAATTATTATTTCTCAGCTTTTCTTGTAGTTCAGTCTTAGAGGAAACGCATAAGGCCCATAAAGGCTTTGGAGACTTATACATAAAGCTGAGGAATCCTAGGTATTCCTTGTGGATAGCCATGATACGCTGCTAACAAGCTTGTGCAGCTGAGTTAAGGAAAGCTTTAGGCTTTGCCGATGACAATGGAATATCTGACTCACAGATAACACTCAGCTTTTCGTACGTGACAGTTCTAGTTTATCACGTCCTGGTTACTACATCACAAATGTGTAATGTTGGCCATTTTCAGTGTTTTCCCTTTTCTCTCCTGGGTTTGTATACTCTTTCCCAAGGACTATTTTTGGAGTTGTCAGCCAGGCCTGATGAAAATGACAGGGAAACTATATTAACTTTAAATAAGCTACTGAGATGTGTATCTCTGCAGCTTCTGTGATCGTGAGTCATCATGCAGTCCCTGGGTGAATGTCACGTTTACGCTCAGAACAGTCCCTTGATTATGCCATGATTTATTTATATCAAATTTTATACAATGGTAAAAACGTTTTTCAAGTTCCTTCTACAGTTGCAAAAAGAGTTCAGAAAACAAATTCAAAAATAACATCTGATAATAAAAGAAAGGTGTCTAAAGTAAAAAAGTGTTTAATTATCTTCTGCAGAGGGAAAGATGCAAAAGAAGGAAAGAAAAATCTGAAGGCAAATAAGTGGGTTGCATATGCTTTTAACAAGTACTTATCTCGACATTCCCTGACAATAAATTTTGATGTAATACTACTGGAAACTCACTTTGTTGTTGCATTTAGGAATTTCAATAAATTAGTATAGAATTTCCACAGTTGAATTCAATTTTAGAAAACCTGAACTGACTGGAAATTTGAAGTTGCAAGACAAAGTGTGTATTTCAAGTTTTACCCAAGAAATTAAAATGGGATCCTCTTTTTTTTGAAGCTCTTCTGCTGAGCATGTAGCAACAGCTCATCCCCACAAACAGGAATTATTAATCTTGTCTCCGCACCAACACCTTAGCTTTTTGTCATTCTTTTAATTTGCTTTGGACCAAATGACATTCACTCTTTAGAATCATCTAGCCTATTTTCTCTCTTCTAAGGAAAACTACTGTAGAGCTGATCCTATTTTGAGCAGAGGGTTCTCTAGTTCTCTCTTCCAGCTTAAATTATTTTCTGACTCTAGACACAAACATGCCTTGCCTATGCTTGAAATATTTTGCCATTGAAAATCGTTGTTTTACCTATTCTTGACCAGTAAAACTACCTTTACCTTTCTTATTGAGTCATATTCCCCATTTTCTTTCTTTTCTCACCTTTCTTTCCTCCCATTCTACAGAGAAATATTGCTAATGAAAAAAACCTAAATAATTATCCAGATATTTGTACAAAAATAACATTTTTCATTTAGCAAAATTGATGAGATAACTGAACTGGATGAGAACCCTGTACTTAGGCATATCCCAGCTACTAAATTTCTAGTCTATACTAGTTAGGTTACTGAAGATCGTTATTAAATATGACAATTATTCTACCTACTGTTAGGACTTCTTAAATATTTTCTTGGGTTTTTTTCAGTTGCATATTAATCTGTAGATCTCTGTAGGTTGATCTATTTCTCTACTGTTGTTACTTTTTGGGGTACCATTTATTTAATGTTCTTTATGTCAATTATTCTCTTAGTCTTTCTGCTTCATTTTAAAATTATTTTTTTCATTTTCTTCATCTATGTCTGTCTCACTGAGCTCACAACAGCATGTCTGTTCTCAGGACTACATATTGTGGTTCCAGTCAGGTTGGAATATGTCTATGTAAAATAAAAGTGTGCCACTGCTCTGGTTTCAGGATACGGCTCTGAAAGTGCTATCATTTTGAGGTGTCTGACCTACAGTGTAAATATAGATGGAAAGTCACATACAGCAGTTAGAAGTGAACTTTGTTGAAAATGAGGTTATTAAAAGAAAGATCACTGTGAAAAATCTTGATTTTTACTGAACTCCACTTCTTTTTGACTCTTTTCTTTCAACTAGCTATCTTTTGTTCCTTTCAACACAAACTCTTTGGTGTATTTTCCACCTAAATGAAAGTATTGTGCTAAGGGTTGCTTTTTCTTTCCCAGAAACACTCGTGCAACACTTCTAATTAGTTTTTAATTGGTGAGTTTTTAAAATAAAATTTATCTTACAATTCTTTCTAATTTTTTTCACCAAAATTTGATTTTGACTTTATTTATGTCTTAGGTTTAAAATTTCTTTTTTATTATTTTTTTGCTCTCTCTGAAAAATACAAAGCTTCTTTTTAATTCAAAGTGGAAAATTACGCTTTCATGTGCTTCAGAAAAAATTAATCGATATTTTCAGGTATTCTTTACAGATCTAAAAATAAAGAATGGCGTTTAACCATAGTTCCAAGCTCTTACTCTTTTTATCAACCTTTTTGGGGAACTACATATGTGTACAAAACAAACCTAAAATGAACATAGAGACTGCCCAATTTTTCTCCTTAACGTCCCAAAGACACCATTAGGGTACCATATAAACCAAGTGACTGAAAAATCGATCTGATTTAGAAAAAAAATGCATATTGGAGTATTTGTATCAGACTTTATACACAGAAGATCATCAAATGTTGGCAATCAAGAAGAATTAATTTTAGGTTGAAGACTGTATTTTCTGTAGGTGTAGGAACAAAACCAATTACTTTCAGAATTGTTTTAAAATATAGAGACTAGCTGTTGCATGAATTCCTAGTATCGTGTAGCTCTTACTGAATGAATGGGTACCATTTTTAGGAAGAAAAATAATTTTGCCTCATGCTTGTAAGGCACAAGGTACAGATGATAGCTATTAAGTAATTTAACATTTTCTCCATTGACCTTTGAAAATTGTCCTGCAAGCCAGCAAAAAAGACATTTTTAGAAGTTCTGACTATTTTATATCTCTCCTCATTACATCCATTTATAGTTCTTAATCATATTCCCCACATTAAACTATTCTTGTTCCTCTCTTTCTATAAATAGTAAACCAAGCCATGGGACCCACGAGTGCTTCTCTTGTCCCAAGTACAGCTGAGCATTTTAGTGGCAGCCCACCTTATCTCAGAGTGGTAACAGGGCAAAAATCATCCCTTCTTCACATCTTCTTTTTCACGAGTAAATATGTGGACAAGAGGGAAACCATGACCTGCTACAGCCATGCTCCCATCCGGACATATAAAAAAGCCCCATTTAGCTGTTATATTGATCAGCTGCGTATGTTTACCTATCCTTCAGAAATGGAATTTTAGCACTCCCAAGATATTTGCAAAGTCTCAAACCAGCCTCAGGACAGTCTTTCATTTTATATTTCTAGTTGCAAACTTGTTATACTGCTCCAGTCACAGTGGCACCAGAATTGTACTTAACGGAACTATTTTTACATCTTCATTTAAGTGTTTTGGGTTTTTTTTTTTTCAAAAGAATCCTGAAATGCACTTACTGAGGATCTTTTATTTAGCAAACTAAGGACTGATTCAATGTATTGTCCAAAATGGGGTCAATGTGAATATTGATTCCTCTATAGGAATTTGTTCTAATTTGGTTTTCACAGAATATGTTTCTAATCATCATTTCTCTTGTGTCATTTCTTCTTAATTTCCAGTGCTAATGACACAGAGGTCCTTATTTTTTTTTTCTTTCTGCAGCTATTTAATGTTGTAATGAAATAATTTAATTTTTATTTCTATGAAATTTCAGTAGTAGTAAGGAAAGGTTCCGATTTTTCAGATTCATTTAAAAAAAAAGGCAATAGTATTTTAGTCAGTAGTGTAATATGACCACAGAATTGCTATCGTGTGCAAAGAGTAACACTTCATGACTTCTACTCTGCTTAAATAAATATGATGTTTTCAAAAGGAATTTGATTAACAGACGAGACACATGTGCACATGATTGACTGTAGGTCATGACTGAAACAGAGAAGAGATCCAGTCTAACTCATACCTCAGCAAAACCTTTCATTACAAATTAGAATGAACCTTGCTTTCTGTTTTCCTCTGCTTAAGCCATACACACTTAGTCATTGAAAAAGCAACTAAATAAACACAGAGTTAAACAATTTTCCATTCTGTTTAACACAGCCTTTTGGATGGTGGTAAATGCAGCTGCCTAAGAGACTATTTCCTGAGAATCAACGTAATTTCACTATGTCATTCTACCTCTTACCTTAAAAAATATAGAAAGTCAATGTAACAAGAAAAAAAAGACTTAATCATAAATGTAGAATCATAGAATAATTTGGGTTGAAAGGCACTTTTAAAGGCCATGTTGTCCAACACCCTTGTGATGATCAGGGACTTTGTCAGCTAGATCAGGTTGCTCAGAGCCTCATCCAGCCTGGCCTTGAATGCTTCCAGGAATGGGGCACCACCTATCTGGGAAACATGTTCCAGTGTTTTACCCCCTCACTGTAAAAAATTTCTTCCTTAGATTTAATCTAAACCAACCTTCTTTCAGTTTAAAATTATTATGCCTAGTCATATTGCAATAGACCCTGCAAAAAAATTTTGTCCCCATCTTTCTTGTAAGCCCCATTTAAGTACGGAAAGGCTGCAATGACCTCTCCTCAGAACCTTATCTTCTCCAAGCTTAACAACTGCATTGGTTTGATCTGGGGTAGAGTTTACTTTCTTCACAGTGCCTGGAAGGTGGCTGTACTTTGGATTTGTGGTGAACACAGCGCTGATAACACAGAGACGTTTTCATTATTGCTGGGCAGGGCTTACACAGAGCCAAGGTCTTTTCTGCTTTTCATACGGCCACGCTGCTGAGGGAGTTGGAGTGGTGTGGGAGGTTGGGAGGAGACACAGCCAGGACAGGTGACCCCAACAGACCAAAGGGATATTCCAGATCACATGATATCATCTCAGTATATAAAGTGGGAAGTGGTGGGAAGAAAGAGGAGGAGGGGGACATTTTAAGTGATGCTGATAAGTTTGTCTTCCCAAGTAGCTGTTATGCATGATGGGGTCCTGCTCTGATGGAGATGGCTGAACATCTGCCTGCCCACAGGAAGGGGTGAATTAATTCTTTGCTTGTGTTCACAGTTTTTGCTTTCTCTGTTAAACTGTCTCTATCACAACCCACAAATTCTCTAGCTTTTACCCTTCTGATTCTCTCCCCAGTCACTCTGGTAGGGGAGTGAGAGAGCAGCTGCATGGAGTTGCTTGTCTGGGGTTAAACAACAACACAACCCCAACTCTTAGCCATTCATCACAGGAGAGATGCACCAGCTCTCTGATCATCTTTGTGGCCCTCCTCTGAACTTGATCCAACAGGTCCAACATGTCTTTCCTGGGCTGAGGACCCCAGAGCTGGATGCAGCACTGCAGGTGGGGTCTCACCAGAGCAGAGCAGAGGGGCAGAATCCCCTCACCCCCGTGCTGCCCACGGTGCTCTGGATGCAGCCCAGGACACGTTTGGCTTTCTGGGCTGTGAGTGCACATGGCTGGGTCATGTCCAGCCTCTCAGCCCCCAGCACCCTCAAGACCTCCTCAGCAGAGCTGCTCTGTATCTGTTCATTCCCCAGACTGTGTTGATTCCTGGTGTTTCCCTGAAGTTACACTTAGCCTTGTTGAACCTCATGAAGTTCATCCACTGCGGTAATCACTCTGTCATAGAAGGCCATTACGTTGGTCAGATAGGACTTGTCCTGTGTGGTGAAGCCACATGATTTAAAGTATATCAAATGCTTTATAACTTCTTTCAGTAAAGTAACAGCTAAAAATTTAAGTGTGCTCTGGGTTTTACGGGATACTAGCAAAATAAGGAATGAATTTTACAATTATTGAGCTTATGTCTTTTAAGAAAGTAAAAGCATACTGAGTGTCAGAAGCTGATGCATGAAATGAGGAGATTACTTAAATATTTCTTTACTTCTCTTTAGTGCTATATAATCTACATCTCTGGGCATCCAACAAGAAACCACTGATGGTTTTAGAAGTCACAAACAGAATTTCTCCCATTAGATACGAAATAAGGACTTTGCTGAGTTTACATGACATTTTCTTCCGTCAGATTCCCAAGTAGCAATATTATGCATGTATCCACTCTCATAGCTACCTGTTAAATTATCTCATTATTTTCCTTTTCTTCTTTTGGAATAAGCAGGGAAGTACTGGAATCTGTTGCACTACCTACCATTTTCAACAAGAAGTAGTTCCAAATCTTATCAAATTAAAGTTGGATTTGCATATCAAAGTTGATTGTCCTAAGGGCAAAAAGTCATGATAAAGTTATTCCTTAATCCCTAGACCTTGCCGCAGTACAATTTTCTTTCCTGTCAGCCTGGGAGGCTCAGGGCTCCTGCCTCAAACCTACAGAGAGTTCTCACCTTAGCGCTGGAGGCTGATCCTGAAATCCTGGAGCTGGATTTCAAATAATGCTATGAGCTCAGCACAGGGAAGAAGAAAAAAAACCAAAACACTTTTATCATGAATATGAAGCTGTCAAGAATGTTTTGAAAAATTTGGATCACATTTCCAATATCGGAGTTTCATCCAAAATTTGTTGTGTTTCCTCGTAAAGAACCAAGAACTGGCAACACAAGCACCCTAGTGGGGAAAGGATATTCACTTGGGATGTGTGAAATGTGGAATTTATTCATGCTTTCTTGGGTTCTTATGTCACTGTTACTGTTATAGTGTAACATACTAACACAGCAATGAAACTTAACGTTTAATTTAATGAAAATAAAATATTCATATGAACCAGAAAAAAGCATTATTGTGATTTGAGATCAAGTTTAAATGAAGCATAGGTTGTACTGAACCATGCAGTCCATTAAATAATGGCAGTACTTACCATCACAAGTCAAAGTCTGCCTTTGCCCAACAGTGACATGTAATTAATATTACCCTGTTGCATCAGTGAGCTGCATATTTCTCTCATCTGTGTAACACCTCCATGTGTATCTTGGCGTGCCTGCTCCATGATGCACACACCTGCTTTGTGATGCTTATGGTTTCAGCATTTCAGTACAAAATGTTCTTAAAAATGTTTAATTTATTTCACTTGAAATTGTATTTATTCTGTATCTTGCGACATGTTATGAGTCGGAATGCAAAAGACAATGAAGAGCAAAGAGAAGAGAAAACATGCGTGAAGAGGCAAATAAATAACCTGTTTAATTTTTCAGGGCACAAATTTGTGTGAGATCAACTGTGAGGGTTAGTCACTCATAGCTGAATCACAGGAGATGCAGAAAAGGGGACTCTAAGCTCATTCTTCAGCTATAATTTACGTACATTTACCTTTTTTTTCAGCACAATTATTTTTTACAATTGGCCTGTGAGTTAGACCTTGTGACACAGCTGCATTCCACAAGTCGTATCAGAGGTATTGTGAAATGAAACATAACTCTGTGTCAGTAAGTGGGTGTGATCCCAAGGGAGTCTCACTGGAGCTAAATGAGTAATTGAGTCTGAAAAAGTTGGAGCAAGCGTGATGTGCATCCAAAACACTCCAAAAAGAGACTTTTGCAATTTCCAGTCACTTCTGCCCTTAGCAGACCATGGTATATGCAGGATATTTTTGTCTGTATGTTAGTGAAATACTGTTTTTCTTCTAAAAGCTAAGCTTCAAACTGCATTTGATTACCAAATGCAAAACCATACATTTGATGAAATACTACAGAAGAGACGAACTCAAATTGAAACCGAAGAGTTGAAGAGCTCAGGTTTAATTTTTTTTTTCTACAGAGTATATGGAACTGACTGGAAAGAATGGAAAAAATGTTTGAAAAATAGGGAATGGTTTAGGTAAGTTGATATTCAAACTCTGAAAATTGTCAGGACCTGTGCTAAGCTGGATTAGCATACTATAAATAAAAAAATGAGAATTATTATGTTTGAGACAGCATGCTTTCTGGCTGAAGAGAATTCTATACTTCCATCATTTTGGAATCCCTCCACAGTACAGTATAATCCTGTAAAAGGATTGTGTTACAGTACAACATACATAATTTCCTCATTGTGTTTGGTTATAGAACAGACCCTTCATTAGGTCTAGTTACAGTATTACTGTAAGTATGTACATGCATGCATATGTTGAGAATCTAGAAGGTGTTGATTTCAGCAGTAAATGAAACAAACAGTGATTAGGGTGTTGGTAACAAACAAATAAAGACAGATCAGAAGACAAATCATGAGTTTTAGCCATTTTGGAATTTTAGATGTATCCCAGAAAGAATGAAAATAGTCTTTTCCATCAGATGCTGTTTTAATCTAGATGAGGAACCATTACATCCAGGAGGCCTCACTCAGAGTCTGTTTTCAGAAAAAAAAAAAAAAAAAGGGATTCTTTTTTAAATGAGAATAGTCAAATTTCAAAGCCTCAGAAACATTGGGATTACAATTAACTGTGATTTTCATGGCTTATGCAAACTGAATTAACACTTATTTAGCTCTTTGGTTTTAACTGCCCCTAGATAATCAAACAAAAAGGTAATTATGCAGCATTTTCACTTACTGATTATTTTTGTATCAGGTTTTCTGATTGCATGCATTCCCAATAATTAAGGCACAAACAGTACTTTACTCCATGGTTTACTCCATGGTACTTAGACCACTAGAATATGGTGCATCTTGGACAAGCGATTTGCATCCACAAAATGTTGGAAATGTTAAACTTGTGGTCCATATATATTTTGGTACATTATTTGCAGCGCAAAAATTGAAATTCATATCCGTATTGGAAAGTAGAATGCATTCACAAACTCAAATAGCTGTTTTCAGGTGTAGACAGATGTTCATGGGAATCATTAACTGACTGGTGCAAATATGCATAAAAAGTGTACATGATCATTTACAGAGAAGTTCTCAGCTACTTCAGTGTTCTTGTAGGAAATACTAATGTTGAGAAGATAATGATTACTACAACCCAACATTCAATTGAATTATGCTGGAACTTAGACTGTCAGAGATCAAGAACAAATGGTCAATTCCCTCTCAAGGCACTTCTAAACAAGCCAAGAATCCATGATGCGAAATGTATGATTTTGATAGGTGACAAATAATTAACATTTGTTCTGTAGACAATTAGCAACCATGTAGAGATGTTTATTAGAAAGCAATATTCTGTGTCCAGGAAGCTGTAGCCAGGATCTTTGGATCCCAGCAACTGGACAAGGAGTGTTTACTGTTTGTCGAGCAATGTTTCTTTACTCTGCCTTGCTGCTTGCTAAACTGCCTCAGGAGAGGCAGGAAAGTTAAGTGATGAATTTGGTATCCATTTGAGTTTGGGTATAGGTAGGTCAGGAATCCCCAGCTAACAGGAATGACAAGCCTTCAAGGAAGAGCGAGTGACTGATTAGCCGCAGTTTGTGTCATGGTGTCAAAGCATCCATAAGGATTTTTAATAGATACTAAGAATAGAAGTTATTCCTTTGATTTCAGTGAAGCCAAAGTTGTACACCATGGTGCTACCTAAACAGAGACTGTCATACTCGTTTTGAGTAGTATTTGGCTATTTCTGCATTCTTGTGTGTAACATTCTGTAATATTTCTTTCAACCATATATAATGCTTGTCTGCAGATACTAAAATTTCTCTATGGAACAGTAGCTATAATTCTAACCATAGATTTCTCTTTTGGGTTTAGTTTAGTATTTACCAGTTAATTTCAGGTTCTTTTAAGAAGATAGCAAAATGTTATTACCTTTATCAGTCTCTGCTCTTCCACCAGTGATTATGTTGTAACTCATTTGGTGATTCATTCTCACTGTTATTTTTCCTTGCCTTTTTCTGAATTTTATTTTTTCTTTAGGGCAGAAAGTTAAGGCAAAGTAATCATAAGATAAAACAGAAACTTTTCTCTCCCATCTTCTTTCAGTAGAGATTAAACAATCTGTGTTGACTGACAGAATGGATTTTTCATTGAGCACAATGTGCTGTTTCTTGAGACTACATTTATACATAGAATATTTTTATGTTATCAGAATAATAATGACAACTTCAAGTAAGCCTCAGAACTTTGCAACAAAAGGAATACATTTTATGAGTTTACTCTCATAGAAATATATAAAATAGTGCAATAGATTTCATAATATGCACATTTTGAGCCAAGATACTATTCCTATAAACGTTCCTCAGATTTTAAATGCATAGTTTTCCATATTTAAAATAATAAAGGAGAAATACTTTGCCTAGATATATATTTTGTTATAATCGTAACAATTTTCTACTGTACATTCACATGAAAGATGTTAGCCCACATTCCAGTCTTTTCTGAAAGAAAGAAACAGTTCTAGCTTCTTCAATATATCAGTAAAAAGGCTTCCTGGAAATCTAACACACTCAAGGTACAAGTTAGAAAATAAAAAAACACCTTTAATTTATTATAGATTATCTTTTAGGTCTAAATCCTGAAACAAATTGGGAGTTTCAGTAGAGTTTCGTCACTTTATAACAGCCATTGATTAAATCTACAATAAGACAAGTGGAAAACTGTACATTTAAACTGGAGTAATCAACTGTGTAAACAGAGACTACAGAAATAGATAAATCATTATTCCTAAGAAGAAAACCTGAGTGTCATTGATTCCAGTCCCATCATAAATACAAAATGACATCCTATTTCTGATGAAGGCGATACCTTTCTTTTCCCTCTGATTAGCAGAATAACCAATACAATATATGCTGGAAATATATTCTACTTAGCTTTGATAAAACTTCAGGGGATATTTTGTCCATGTTCTGATACTGCACAGCAGGAAAGGTATGGCCTAATGATAAAACTATGGGATGGATAATAAGACTGTTTTAAAAGAGATGATGTATGAGGAGAGAGTATGGGCACTGTTTAGCTGTAGAACAGAAGCTCCAAAGGTGATACAGAAACCATGTTTAAATATGCAAAAGATACCTTTGAAGAGAAAGAAAATAAATTCCTGACCATATGAAAGAGGTTGGAATGGGCAGAAGATTCAAACTAAGTTAGTAATAATCAGACAAGATACTAAGAAAAATGTCCAATATCATAGATGGTGATGGAGCATTCAAATAGATTGCTGGACAGGGCCACGGAGTCTTCATTGTTGGAAGTCTTAGGAATGACACATATCATAAACTGAACATGAATAAAAATACTATTCTATTTTCCTTTGTATACACGCACTGATGCCATACTGGGAAAAGAATATTGAATAAATAAACTTTGTATGGTCCCTCCAATCAACATTTTTTGGTTATACTGAAATATATCATTGGAATGACAAGAAATAAGAATCAAGGGAAGGGTTTTTTTTGCCATTTGTCCATAAATACTTGAAAATTTTTAAGGACACATAATTCTGTGAAGTATTAGGTTATAATAGTAATGGCATACAATGCAGAACGTTTAATAGCAAGGATTTTTCGAAGAACCTATCAACATTTTTCTGCCTGTAGAACAAATGAAGAAAGAAAAGGTGAAAGTCCCAATTAGTTGGCACTACTATTACTCAAGATTTTCTAATAGATTCTGAAGGGAAGTTCAGTGAAGGATGTGGTGAAAAGAGGAGTACGGGATAAAATGCAGCGAAGTTCAGTTGCAGGTAGATTTTGTCAGAACAAGTTTAATGACTACAAATTTACTGAAACTAATATATCTGTAGTCTACCTGTGAAAGTATCTGATATGGTGACTTTGGACAAAATATTTCAGGTGAATTAAGTATAGAAGAAATGTAAGATGAATAAAATTTGCCCACCATTTTGTTGACTTTATTGGCATGGGAATTATCAGTCTTTTACTTCTTCTCTGCCAAAAACAAAATAAGGATAAATGCTGAGTCTAGGTATGCTACATTGGGTAAGAATGGAAATTTTTCTTAAGTCCTGTTCATTGGGAAAAGAAAAAAAAGAAAAAAAAAAATGAAGTTTAAAACCAGTTTATGAAGTTTATGAAACTTTTATATGATCATTTTGAAGATCACATCAACTCATTTAAGAGTTGCATTTTCAAAACCAGATAAACAGAATAAAATTTCATCCAGTCCATTTCCCAACAATTTTAAGTTAGAGGGGTTCCGTATTCGATACATTGTCTGTGTGGGACAAGACTCTTCAGAGTACTTGAAACCGGAAAAGAGATCAAGTAATATTTAGGCATCGGAGACATATGGCATAAGGAAATATCAGTAGAACGAGGAAGTTAAGCTTCTACTCTGAAGATATCATGTGGAAGTGCATATTTTTCATGTATTTAGGGAAGTTAACCAAATGAGTTGACTGATATGAGTTTCCTACTTCCTTTCACATCCTTAGAAACTTCCAAAAATGTTCAGGAGAGATAGCAGAGATGCTCTGAACACAGAATTAAATCTGTCTTTCTAAATACCAGACTTATTCATGGGTGAAATAATACATACTTCTTTGATTGGCTTCCTAACCCTAAAGAAATATTTGAGGATGAGGGAGGGGATAGGATGTATGGACAGTCAAATAGAAAAATAAATTAAGTGGCTGAGTGTTTCTGATTCCCATATGGATAGCATATAATATAAGCTTGGTTTGGGATATATTTTCTAAATGAAAAATTTTGTTTTGTGAAAAGTAGCTGGCCATGATTCACTCTATTGCGTCTATGAGATTAAAAAAATATGGCCCATGAGCTGAACTGAGTTCAGACTTCCTGAGGTCCATTAAAATGAAAAGCCTGCACAGGGAAACCTTAGAATGCAATAAAGCCACACCAAGTTACAGAAAATGATAAAACAGGCAAGTAAAGTAAATTCTTTTCTGTTTTGTAGTAACTTCATAGTCTATAAAGTTTTAGTTTTCAGAATATTAGACTCCATGCGGTCTTCCCAGCAGTTTAAGTGAGGTTGGATCAGGCTAAATTGGGTTCTGGAGTTTCACTTACTGTAAGCTGAAGAGAGATCCTGTGCAGGAGCTGCTTTTTCTCTCTGCTGCCTTCACCCAGCAGGTGGCTGCTGCCAGAAGATCACAATTTATTCCGCTCTCAGAAACATTTTCTGCAGGCTTACGTGTGTCTTCGTGGAGAAGGTACTGGAGAAGCACCTCAGATTTCCTGGTTTCTAGGATGTAGGTCCTGAAGTTCCCAGAAATTTGAGTCTTTCAGGTTCCAAACTGCCACCAAGCTAGAAAGCATACCAAGGGAGTAGGTAACTCCGATTCTCAGCTCCACAGTTTTTCAGCATATATTCTGAGAACTGCTGAGTTGAATATACCAGTTCTGTTGAGATGATCGTGTCATACCCATGTGACTTTCATGGCAAACTATTAAATGCTTGTGAAGTAAAATATTCTGATATTTTGCTCCTTCTATAAGAAAAACCCAATTACGACAAAAAGCTGCATCTGGGTTTTTTGTAATAATTGATGAATCTATTTATCTGAGGGAGACCTTGCTCTGTGCAGAACTTACATTAAGTTACCTGGACAGAGCAAAGCCATTCCACCTCTCGCAAACATTCAGTATTGTCAGAGGGGAGAGGCTGAGAAACAGACCTAAATGTATCAGTTTTCCTCTCTGGGGACCAAGAACAGGCACAGAGATGGATCTTAGAGACTCTGGGGCTGTTAATATTTACTTTGTCTGAGCCAAAGTGGACATATCATAACTGGGATACAGACAAATGAGAAAAGTTTCAGAAGCTGTAGCACTGGGATGGGGAAAAGAAACTATTGCTGTAAATTCACACTTCTCAAAGAAAAATGAGTGAGGGAAGATAGATATAGGAGAGTAGGGACAAACCATTTTTAGAAACACACTGCATAATAAGGCATTTCATTTCCAAGGGCTGTTAATAGAATGGAATAAATATCATACCTGTTAATGAGCGCGTCCAAGGGTCACAGTTCTGAAGAGTTTGTTTTGGCTGGTTTGGTATATGGTTGAATATAATTTCTACTTCAGTTTTATTTTTGGTCAGAAAAGGATCTTATAAAAGCCAATCAAATGTTTAGCACTAATGTGCTGTCAAGTGGAATATAAATTCCTCAGTTAGCACTTCATATAGCATACACATACTTTACCACATTTCACAGAGTAAAGCAAATAAAAATTGCTTGATTTACAAATTTGCAATCAGGCTCAAATACAGTGTATATTAAATCATATGCATCTTGTAAAGGTTGCTAGTAAGCAAGTAAGAGAAAAAAAAGCTGAAGAGAAAATGAGGACTGAAATTTAATTGCACTCCACTATTCATCTCATTTCCACTTTTTTATATTAGAATGCTAGAAGCAAGCCTTGAAAATTTACCCAAACACTCTTGCTGATCCTATTTTATACCTTTCTTTTTATTAATCTTCCTCTTTGCCGCGGGAAATGAATTTGTTATATTTCAACTCTGAAAAATATTGCAATATTTGAACAATATTACTAGTTTCTGTTGCCATACAACTAGGAATTTTCACTAATCACATAAAATTTTAGTTTTGACAAGTGCAACATAAATTGAGAGTTTATCAAAGATGGAATGAATTCATCATCCTTTTCTTCTCTTAATTTCCCATGCTGCGATTGTGACCAAATTACCAACGATGTTTTAAACTGAAAAATGTTTTCCTCTGGAAAACAGAACCAATTGTTCTTCCTGGAGGTTGTGAGCCTATATGTCCTCTGGAGGATGTTCGGCTTCTCTGAGCTCCCATGAATGCAGGTCCTGTCATGTCTCTCTTTTCGCCCCTTCACTTCCTGGGCACGATGCTGAGCAACTGCTTCAAAACATCCTTTCATTTCTAAGATCTGCATGCACCATTTCTGTTTGTAACCCTTAGCTACCTCCCATTTCATTTTCCACAGTCTTCTCCATCAGCTTCAACTCTTTCTATTTCACAGATATCTCTTTGCTTTAATCCAGGATGCCTCTTCTACTCTGATCACCTCATTTACCAGTTAGATTTTGATATCACTTAATACTCATTTATGTTTTAAGATCCAGCTAACCCAGTTAATCTCAGCATTTTCTAACAAAATAGGAAAGAGGTAAGTTGAAGCCATCGTCTCCTGTTTTCTCCATTGTTCTTACATTCATTTGTTTATGCAGTATTAGACCACTTTTGATTTGTGTGTTATTTTGTGCAGACAATGTCTTTACAGAACAAGCCAGACTTACTACAGGTCAATTGCCAAAGAGTTTCTATGGAAAGAATATTCCAGAGAACCAAGCTGTCCTAAAATAGAGGTATTTTTTGGCAAAATTCCTGAGTCACTCTTGTTAAAATCTAGGGTGTGACTCACAGCTGGCAGAACACGTTAAGATTCTTATGTTCCCGAAAGCAATCTGAGTATCAAGCCAGACAAAGTTGCCCTGTATTTTCTTTCACATTTAGGAAGAAAAAATTAAAATTAGATTTGGACTACGCAGATGTCTCAGAGAGAAAAGTGCTGATACTGTTTAAAGACATTAATTGTCTTACTATTTGCAAAAATGGTCATTGAAACCACATGAAAGCTACCTTCTATTCACTTTCAGAATCCATATTCTGAAAATCTACAACTGTGTTTTATTTGTCACAAAGTCTTAATGACATAATTAAAAAAAATAAGTAGAATTCAACAGGAGTTTATTTCAGTAATGGTTATATTAGAATGGCTTTGTGCTTTGACATTAGCTTTAGAAAGAAAAGACACAATAATTTAGTTTTAAAACTGAAATCCTCAGGGACTGAGTTTAATAAAGAGCAAGTATTATGCATGAACATTTTTCTATTCATACTTAATATTCATTATCATTATGGGTAGAAAGCATTGTAAAACATTCTAACTTTTTGATATTCAAATTCATAATTAGCTGTATAAAATGCATCCCCTTATACCATTAATACTCTAATTCCCATTGACACAGTAGACCTTTCCAATCACATCCATTTTTAAATACTCAGACTAAGATGAGAGATTTATGCAGGTCAGTCTGTCGTATGCATCTGGAATAAAAATATGTAATTTTGTAGATTAAGAAAGATGGAAACACTGTATGTCAAAAACTAGGCAAGAATCTTTGGTACACCTCCATTAAACTCTCAAATTCCTTCTGCCTTTCAAAGTAATATAAGAAAGTACGTAGTTTTTACGAAAATATCTGAATTTCTCGTACATCTCCCCATCCTTCTCTAGGTTTAAAAGCCAACAGTTCGCAATGTGCCGCTTCCATATCGTCACACAAAACCATATTGGATCCTTTCCAAGTTCCTAATTGAATTATTCCTTTCTAAACTGCTGGTCTAGCTAGAGACTTTTCATCCTACCAGTTGAATATGACAGATCTGAAAAAAAGAATTTCTAGTTTCTTAATCTCTATCTGTATAACAGCAGTTATCACAAGTATACTGTTATTGACTGTATTTATACAGAAGTTATAGTAAACTCTCTATGCTTTCTCTTTTCTGCTGAGTGAAATTTGGCTTTCTGAGAGAGAAAGTACGATCACTCTTTAAGATTCTTCTTCAAATTTCCACTTGTCAGAGGAGTTGATAGTTTCAAAGAAGATTTGAAATAGTTCTTCTGTTTCCTACAGGCTAGCATTTAGGAAACAACAATGTACTGCATGGTTTGCCTTGGATTGCTTGACAGCACAGTAGGCTCTAAGTGTTCAGTGTTCATACTTTTATGCAGGAACAGAAAATATTAAGGGTTGGTTCTAAAATTACCTTGGCAGCAAGGTTTTCCCTTAGCAGCGATGACTTCTTAAGTAAAATTGAAAGGGTATTTTTGTTTTTCAAATGTCGTTGTTTCTTCAGCACCAGCTTGCCAGTGATTTTTTAATTTTCATTTAGTGTTCTATGTGTTGGAAACAAGGTGAGTGCAAACTGAATGTTCTCAAGGAGATAAGTTCCAATTTGTTCTATGAACGTCTCTTTCCAGACCTAGTTAGTGCTAATTGTAGTTGTTTGCAATGTTCTTTGAAAAAAGCACTCATGTAGAACTCTAGAAATTATTTCATTCTACCCACAGCATTAGTCAAATGTTTCAAAAATGAAATAGAAACAAAGTAATTGCAAAATAGGGAAGTTATTGAAGGTTTAAAATGTTTAGAGAAAACTTTCTGTCCACTTAATGATCTTGAAACAGCTTTACTTTTACTCATAGGATCAGTTCAATGTAGAGCAAGTGGAATATCTACATGACTAGGAATATCAGGATTTGGCACCATATAAAAGTTCTTTGATAAAAAAGCTAAAGGGTTTTTTGCAACAATAAGATCAAGCTTATTATAAACTTGCAACTGTACATGCACATTTTAAACAAGAAGCTTACCTTGATTGAGTCAAGATGTTAAAATACATGAAAGAATTGGTATGGTTGGAGAAAAGAGTATGCGAGTACAAACACAAAAAACTATTACGACGATAAAACTTAATGATGCAACAGATGATCCTTTTAATGAATGACCTGTGACAGTCCTTCCACCTGCAGTGACCTGTGGAACTCTTTCGTTATGTAGTAATAATGAAAACATGCAAGATACATATCAGAGGAAGGATATAAAATTCACAAAAAAATGCTGAATATTAAAATACATAATATTTTCAGGTCTCAGCACAATTTCTCTAGAGATTACCATTTTTTTTTTTTGTATAGAGTACTGCACTATAAGCATAACTTAAATGCCTGGCGACAGGAGTACAAATTGCTTGACTGAATCTTAATGATATGTTGCTAAAATCATTATTATTATGAGGAAAAATTACTTTCCTTAATGCTAGGGAGAATGAAAAAGAAACTGTAAAACATTTTCTGTCTGTAGTTAAACTATTAAATTCATATTTAGCAACTTGAATTCTAATGCCTTTATTTTTAAAAATTCTGAGTACCAGCTCCTCAGCGGGCATCACTGAAATCACTAAATAATTGACATCTCTGGAAATCAAGCCCTCTATTTAAATGCCAGGAGCGCACAAGTTTCCCAAGACTACATACAAGATATAAGGGCAGTTATGTGATATCTGAAGCTTGTGACCAAGCTTGAGCTCAGAGACTCATGATCAGAATACTCAGTGCCAGGCTGTGACTACGTTCAGGTTTGGATCATGCTGTAGAACATCTGATCTGATAGCACCATCAGGCCATGATGTGCATGGGAACAATTGCTGTCCTGTCCTAGACACGCCTCCCTCCCAGCAAAAAAAAACTTGTTTGTCTTGCGGTAACGTCATCTGGTCCAGATGAGTCACCAAGCAGGGTCCTTCCTAAAGCATCTTAGGTCATATAAAGGAGGAGAGAGTGTTGTGTAAAGCAAGAGCCTGTCCAGGCTGACACTTTGCTCTCAGTGAAGATGAATGGAGAGTTGATAAAGATCACTGCTTCGGTAGACTTCAGTCTACTCCTTGACTCAAGCAATTTATGACTGTATTGACATAAACTGGCAATTAATTTAAGGTCCTGCATGTGGAATGTCACTTTTCAGTTTAACTCCTGATTTTAATTGTGGTTTGGTAGCTCAGACTAGCCAGGGTAAGAAATCTGTGTCAGATTCTTAGAAGCAAACCTGATTTAAATAATCAGCTTTAATGGTCATTGTCTTATGTTAGTATAGTAGGTAAAAATAAAAGTCTAGACTTAGAAGTAGACAAGCCAAATAATGTTTTCCTCTTTTTTTGCATAACAATCATGAATGCAACCTGAGGAATAATAAATAAGATTTAATAGTAATGTCTGGCTTAAGTGGGGGAAGTTATTCCTGTGTTGGTATTTTTAAAACATCCAGCTACAGGATTGATTTTAAGCCCTTTAAATATACCAGCAAAAAGTACTTATGTAATCCTTCAAGCAGAAGGAAATAGGATATATTCTGTTTATAATACACTAAGTAGGCAGATGTCTCTAAAGCAGATTCCACTTCAATGCAAGGCTGTGATACCAATTAGAAAGCATATGCCGTATTGCCTTGACATCCTGTTACTAAATGCTGATGAAAGTTTATGATCATAAGTGAAATATGTAAAGTAGGACTGAAAATAATCTTTCAAATTAAAACTGCTAAAATATATACTGTGCAGAATGTATACCAGGTGTTCTGCAATGCAGGCTCTCCAGGGATGTATTTCTGTGGGGGTTTGTGGAGTACAGCGACAGATTTCAATGCTGCCTCAAGTACTGAGGTACATCAGCTTCCATATTTTTCCTGTGAAGACTAACACCAATAGCAGGTGATCAGCTAAGTTACAGTAAAAGATACTGGCAGGTGTAGTGGAGTTTGATAGCAAAGCTATGGCTGCACAGTGGTAAGGAAATTGATTTGGAACCAGAACCCCTCAACCAGCTTTGAGTTCAGGAATGTTTCGTAGTACCCGCTGCTACCTTGATCCATGATTATCCAAATTGTTGCTGATGCTGCAGCTTTCTTCCTGCTCCTGTCGAAGGTGGGAGCCATGGGGACCTGAGGCTACTCAGGGCATATGATCACACTGTGTCTGATACCGGCATGGATAGTAATTTGGCATGTACTGAAACCTTGAAGCTGGGACTGTTTCAGTTCCACAATTTAATGTATGCAGAAAAGCTGCCATTAAACTTCTGACTTTCCCAGGAATGGGGCGATTACACTCTATGCTGTATTTTAAGTGCAAGTCTTTGGACTTGAAGCAGGGCTCATTGGGCCTGAACCGCAGTCTCATGTTCTCTGTTACGCTGCTTTGATTAACAATAGGGATATTATTTCTGTATTTTCCTTTGTTTACTAAGCTCTCAAATTCATATTCTAAGATGAAAAATGTTTATCAGAACTAGTTTAATGCATTTCATGACACGGACCATCAAATTTCAGAGCTTTTTCCTTCACTGAGAGCAAAAAATGATGTGTTTAGAAGGGCTAGGGGTCTGAGCCGAAGATAGTCAAAGACAGAAAATCCATTTCATGTGTTCTGATGTTCATTCATATGCGGCCATATGGAAAATAATTCTGTTCCATTTTCAGCATGTTTCATTAAATCTCGGCCATCTTTGTTGTTGTCTTTAAGCACTGAAGGATTATGCTGGATGCCTTATCCAGCAAAGCTAAGTATATGGTGTGATCAAATTAACTCATGATCTTAATTTTAGTATTCTAATTAAGTACAACCCATAAACCTACATTTCTTTAGCCCTTAAAATGTTCTTATGGCTTTTTCACGCACCATTTCCTTTTTCCATTTCATTATTTTCAATTCCAGCTTTTTGAAGTACATATATACCAGAAATGTCTTCGTATTTTAGTATCTGTTTGAACAATGGTGAATTCAAAGACGTATCTTTTATCACGTTCATTTTAAAATCAGCATTGCNCCTTTATTAATATTATTCTTTATCAGCTTCTTAGTTAATTCACCTGGTATTGCTACCATAATAACCAATTTATAGCCAACTCCGTGAGCACACTTTAAGTGTTGGCAGTGGGAAGAAAATTTTCAGTCTACTAGGATTTGGTGAGCGCTTCTTTCCCTTCCTCTCTCCTTCCCTTCTTTCTGCTCTCTGCAATTCCAAACAAAATTTTAAGAGTTATTGAAATAAATATTTCATAATGGTCCTGATTTCGGCCAAGACCAGGATTAATTTTCCCCAGTAGGCATGAGGGGGCAGAGCCTGGAGCTGTATGGGCATGGCCAAGACACTGTGTTATTCCATACCATCTTCCGTCATTGCCGGGGCAGGGAAAAGGGACTCTCTCTCACTTCCTAAAAGGCAGGGGTGGAGGGTTGTTTTATTCCAGTGGAGCAAGTGTGGTGAGCAGCTGGGAAGAAAAAAGAGCATGGGCGTGGAGGGTCCAGGCACTATGGTTCATTTTCATGGGGCTACACTGGGTCAGGTCAGGCGGTGAGCAATTTTTGCATGTAAATCACCCTTTTCGTATACTTTTATTATTAACATTGTTGCTGATCATATCTCATGGCTATTTCTAGTAAATTCTTCTCATCTCAATCCACAGTCTCCGCCTTTTGTCTCTCTCAGCAGAG
>VZTF01007979.1:273443-373435 GCA_013397755.1 Cnemophilus loriae | reverse complement strand
ATGATATGATATGATATGATTATATACCTGGGAAAGGCACATTAGTCAATGACATAACAAAAAGATGAAAGAATTCACCTTAATTGTAAATAAATGAGGAAAACATTATTACATGG
The DNA here is from genome assembly GCA_013397755.1 of Cnemophilus loriae. Classification (NCBI taxonomy): domain Eukaryota; kingdom Metazoa; phylum Chordata; class Aves; order Passeriformes; family Corvidae; genus Cnemophilus; species Cnemophilus loriae. The sequence continues at coordinate 373,319 of VZTF01007979.1, read as the reverse complement.
ACTTATTCTCAAGACATATATCTTCTTTCAGACTTTTCAAGTCTATCTTCTACCCCCTATTTTTCTCTCTTCTCACCTGTCAAAGAAACACAAACCAACAAACCAAAAAAAATCCCCAAAAAAACGAACAAAAAACCCCCAATAGACCCACCTTGAAGCTTTAGTGTTAGGAAGCTGATATTTTTCACAGATATGAAAAACAACACTGACCTGTCGCAACCCGCACTTTCCACAAGCTGGTATGTATCACTTGAAAATATCTGCCAGTGTTGACAGACAACACTTTTCAACTTTTTAACATCTTCTGATTGTAACAATTCCAAAGTCATGACCAAAACTACATGTTTTTTTCCAACTATTCCTTTTGTTTAAGTCATTCCATGATTCAGGGGAAAAGAATACAATAGAGTTGTCAAACATGTCACAGGCAATTTTGCATCCGTGTTTCTGGTACAGTGGGAGAGCTCTGAAATGCAGGACAATCAGAAGACTACATTCAAAACCAAAGAGGACCCTATAGAATTGTAATATAACCAGTGTGAAATTCACAGATTTAGAGAGAAAAAAAATCAGGAAAACGTGCTCTATTATTTTCTTCTGCAAGAATGCCTTAAAATTCTTGCAACATTTTAGCATGAATTTTACTCACTTTGGTACGATCCTCATACAGTTTTCGTCTGGCCTGCTTTGAAGGACCACAAATTCCCAGATTAAAGTAATCCTTGAAAGCCTACTAATATTACAGTATTTGAGAGAAGAGCCAAAGATTAATACCAGCGTTAATGAAATAAAATAAAATGTTTCATGTAGACAAATGTAGAATCATACTATCATTTAGGTTGGAAAAGGCCTCCAAGATGATCAAGTTCACCCATTAATCCACTGTTGCTAAATCCACCACTAATTTATCTCTCTAAGTGCCACACGTATGAGTGTTTTAAATAAGACCAGGGATGGTGACTCAGCCACTTCCTGGGTCACTGCTTGGCAGCTTCCAATGCTTGGCAACTTTTGGTGAGGAAATTTTTCTTAATATCCAATCTAATCCTGCCCTGGTGCAACTTGAAACCATCGCCTCTTGTCCTACCTTNTATCATTTAGGTTGGAAAAGGCCTCCAAGATGATCAAGTTCACCCATTAATCCACTGTTGCTAAATCCACCACTAATTTATCTCTCTAAGTGCCACACGTATGAGTGTTTTAAATAAGACCAGGGATGGTGACTCAGCCACTTCCTGGGTCACTGCTTGGCAGCTTCCAATGCTTGGCAACTTTTGGTGAGGAAATTTTTCTTAATATCCAATCTAATCCTGCCCTGGTGCAACTTGAAACCATCGCCTCTTGTCCTACCTTTTGTTACGTGGGAGAAGAGACTGACGCCCACCTGGCTACAACCCCCTTTCAGGCAGTTGTAGAGAGTGATAAGGTCTCCCCTGAGCCTCCTCTTTCTCAGGCTAAACAACCCCAGCTCCCTCAGCTAGTCCTCATGGGCTTTGTGCTCAGTCAGTGTTCAGTGTTCTGGAATTCAATAAACCTTGACAAAAACCATTTTTATCACAGGTTTTTACTCAATTTAAAGTAATTAAAAAAAATTGGAACAGTATCGATATTTTTTGTTTCAATCTTATTTTACTTAGGTCTTGAGTTACTTAGGAATAATCATCAAAATGAAGACCTCATGCAGGCATCAGTGCTGTGAATGTTTTGGTTAGCTCTAACAAAAAACCTTCACTACAGCAGCGTATTGAAGAAAGATAATTGAAACAACAATGTTCTGCTTGCTACACATATAAGGTCACACAAAGAAAAGCCACCTATTAATAACTGTAAGAAAAAACCCAAGCAGTTCCATTAGGCTGTGGTGCAAAGCAAGTTATGTGCAAAAATTAAACCTAAGCTGCATGAAGGAATGGAACAAATTGTGATTAAAGGGAGACTTCCCATCTTTCTAGTTTCAATGTCAGGAGTTTGCTGACACAAATAAGGAATCCTTAAATATTTATATGTTGAATGGGAGCTATTTGACAGTCGTTGCCCTTCATATCACATGCTTACAGGAAATGTTTTTATAACTATATTTATATGTTTATAAAACATGCATCTTAAGTGTTGTATTATTTATGGAGTTCTGTATCAAAATTTAAATTATAAACTAAAGATATGAAGAGACAAAAAGCAGAAAATAAATATGTGCATACATGTTTGAATCTCATGAGGTGTATATTACCATGTCTGCATTTATCTCCTTGAAGCAATGTTAATATAATGTAATTAAAACAGCTGATGACAGTGAAGAACACTACTAAACCCTTCTTAAGATGTTTGTTGCTAGGAGCCATCATTTTTTATTTTTCATATGAAAATATGCGTATAACCAATATACTAACTGAATACTAACTTGTTTCACAATTGGAATTCAGAGACAAGGTCACATGAAAACAAGATGCCTGAACTGAGAAGCCTTCCAGTTGAAGATGCCCTTTCTAAAAAGACGTTGCAGTCATGGCCCATAGTCATTCACGGGTTACACTGAGAAAGCCTGATGCCTCCCTTCCACCTGTCTCTCACTGTGTTTCATAACAGAAGACAAAGAAGTGGATTGTCTCACTAGGTAGGTTTAATCGGTCCATCTTTTAAATTACCAGCAAAAGAAATTGGTGTTACTGTTGTCTCATCAAGAAGAGACGAGAAGTTAGACCAATTCTTTCATTTTACCTGATTTACCATGACTTCACAGGGATTTATTCTCTGTGACTTGTTGAAGTGATACCCTTATCACTATTTTGTTACTGTATTTTTAAATTATTGATAGGTGAGGTTTCCCAATTGGCTTCTGCTTCTTCTGTAAATATGATGAAATACAGACATCTGCCCTCATTAGTTAAAAAGAAATCTGCCTTCATCTTCATGCTTTATCTTCACTCCCACAAACCAGTGGCCAGATTGGATATACTTATCAGTTTACTGTGTTCTAATGAACTAACCCTCCCTTTGGTCCCTGGATTGTTTACAAGGCTGAGCACTGAACTTGGCTGACTATCCTTTTCTGTATTAACAAGGTCTGGGTTTGTCTCAAGCATCAGAAATGGAAGCGACCATTAAAGAAGTTATAACTTTTTCAGACTGAGTGATAATAAATAGTTAGAAAGCAATAAGCAAGAGAAGACAGGGTAAAAAAGACTTATAAGAAGTACAGTCACAACAGAGACAGACAATTATCACCTGATCATTACATAACAATACATTTTTGCACTGTCCTTTTTGTTGCCATTTCTGTTGATACTTCTTGTCTTGGTGTTTGCTCACTGTCTTAGTTCTCTGCCAGTCTTACCACGTCATCCAAATCTAGCCATCTGCAGGCAGAAAAAACCTTATCTCTTCAATTATTTTCCCTCAAAATTCATTAAAATTATTTTTTGTTCTTTTTGCTTAGTTTGCAAGTGTCTTTTTCTACCATGGTCTCATTTCTTTGTTCTCTATGTTATTTGAAATTTCATCTCAGACAGGTAACATTATATAAATTCAGTTGATTGAATTAAATTAAACTTTTGCTTAATGGTTCCTAAGACCATTCATCCATTTCCAAGAATAATTAAATGGAACCATTTGCAAAAATTTATGTATGAAATAGAAAAGCTGAAATCAAAAGCAATACACCAGAATAAATAATGTAGTTATTATATTTGCTCATAAACCACAACCATGTCCAATATAAATGTGGGACAGCAGCAAGTCCAAACCTTTACAAAACCAGCTTCTGTAAAGCCACATCCATTTTCATGCAGTGAATACGGTTACCTGGCACTGACACAGAATAATGGTGTAAATTGAAAGTCTTTCTTCATGTATCTTTGGAACTAAAAACTAATCTGTTTGCACTGTTGCTCCAAGAAGAAAAGCTTAATAGATCCGCAAAATGCTGGATTTACGCTTTTCAGAAAGATTTGAATTCCTTCTGTCCATAAAACTATATTGATCGTGTATCATCTCTAGGCCTCAGATTCAAGAAATCAACAGCAAAGCTCTTTGAGTTTAAAGGTACCAGCCACTCAGCATGCAAACCCCACAGGGAAAATAATGTTTTATTATTCTGGCTTTCACAGAACAGAAGGGTAGAAGGTATCCTGAAATATGCTATCTCAGAAATTCTTTTGACTGTGAAAATCTGATGATGGCCTGATTTCATGTCATTCATTTATATTTGTCTATAAAACCAAAATAATTATACTGGATTATAAATCTTTTTTTGTGGCCCACAAAGCATGCTACTGTAGCAGAAACAGCTGAAGAGTTCTATATATTAACCATAAATTTAATTTTTAGGAACCAACACAGGAATATGACAATGCTCAGACTAAAGCTTGCTTCAAAATACCAAATATCATGGCAGCTTAGAAAGATGGAGAAATCACAGATGTGCTGCTATGTAGTTATTATTAGAAATAATTCAAATTTATGAGATATCTATGAAAGACATTTTTTAATGAATCATAAATGGAAATTTTATTCATATTTAAGAAAACACAACCAAAAAAAGGAGAAAAAAAGGCAAATAATTCAGCCCAAGATTTAAACTCACATTTTTTGTGGTAATTTTTTCTTCAGTAAGAAAGAATATTGTTATTTGTAGTATTTTAAGTAACAGTCAAAATTACTGAGTACTCTTTTGTTAAGAAAACAGGCACTTTCACCACTATGTATATTTTAATGAAATCTTTGAAAATGAGTACATATCATAAAATAGTAGTAACTTTACTATATGGGAAAGGTTGAAATTCATATAGGTGTTCACTGACAAAAACGATACCTCGGAGTGTTCATACCTGGAGACAAATGCAGGGAGTTCTTCAAAATACTAAGGTACAGATATACAGATGATCCATCTAACTTCAGTGATCTCTTGGGCAAATGGACTTTAATGTCTCAAGATTAGGGTACTTAATAGCTATCAGAATTTAATACTAAATAAATAATGATCTCAAACTTTTGGTGAAGAAGCACAAGTAAAATCCTTGTTTCTTAAGAGCTGAACATAACCCAAACAAGGTAGTTCTCAAGGATTTATTTTCTTTCCTTTGGATACTTTTTGACACTTTAGTGGCAGAAAAATTCACTATGGGGAAAACTACCAGGGTACTATAAGCAGAACCATCTGAAAGAAGAGCTGTGCAGCAGTATGCGACCAGACTGTGAGGGGGTGTCTTGCAATCCACCTTACCTCTGCGGTGTACCCAGCTAAAAACATCTAATTCAAGCTTGGAAAAAAGGAGAAAGAGAGGAGACTTTAGAAATAAACTTCAGCAGCTTTTCAATTAAAAAAAGCCTTAACCGAATTAAAAACCTGATTCTTCTCAAAATAAAGCCTGTTCACCCACATTCTCAGTGTTGATGTTGTCTAAACATTGAAGAACCAAGTTAGAGAGTTTTGCTTGGTCAAAAATACGTAGTCCCTGAGAAAAATATATTTACAAATAATTCAAATTCATTTGGTGGCAATCCTAATGACTATGCTAATTTCTTTTTTTTTTTTTTTTTATTTATTAAAAAGAAAAACAGGAAAGTNNNATGACAAAGAAAAACAGGTAAGTAAAAAATATTTATTCTTAGAAAATTTCAGCTTTTTTCAAGGCATTCCATACTTGTCATATGCCATAATTTTACCTTAACCCTAGGCTTTTTTTGTGTTTAGAAAAGGGAACTTGTCAATTTAGAAACCTGTGTATTGCATCTTAAGCTGTCATTGCTCAAGAGGGACACCTCTAAACTATTCCAACTCAGGCTAACTGTGATTGATTTCATGATTGCTCAAATCCATACACAATAAATGAACTCACACACACTACTGGAATTATAGCTTTAGAAGTAATGAAGAAGAGTTTAAGCCCTTTCAGAAGTTGAGTCTATCCTTATTTTCACTACATTTACAGTTACATGTATCATAGACAGAAAACAGGAAATTCTGTTATGAGATACATTTTAAGCATAATATCTCCATTTTTAAGAAAGGGAGATGTCGATGTTTCAGTTTATTTCAGATCATTTTCACTTCCCCAACAGACTGCTGTATATAACAGTAATACGGTATACAAGTACTTAACTTTGACTATTTCTCCTATTTATAAGATGAATGCCCTTTAGAGCAATCACATTTTCATAGATAAAAACACCTGCAGTACTAAGCTAAAATTTCTTTTCTGTTTAAGATACAGAAAATCTAATTAGTTCAGGGGCAGAAAGGCCACTTATATGATCACAGTTTAACTACACGCTCTTCATATTGAAGAAAGGGTTTTTTTTTTTTTTTTTTTTTAACTTTAAAACAATTAGCCCTGAATGGCAAATGACTCTCAGACTAAGAGCTGATGGACTGCTGAGACAGGCATACAAAAAAGACTCCTAATCTGAAAACAAACAAACAAACCACCAAACAAAAGAATACTTGCAAACAGACTTTTTACTTCTGACCCAACTCAAATACTCGGTTACCACAGAAATGCCATTAGGGCAGCATATGATAACAGTATTAGTCAAATGCTAAAATGCACCCCAAGAAAAAACCCCAAAGCAAACCAAAGAAGCAACTTCACCAAGAAATATGTCCCTAATTCTAAAACAACTGCACCCATAAAGTTGTAACAAGACAATAAGTGGAACATTGTCAGGCAGCTTTGCTTCCACACATAGCATTTTAAATACTACTGCCTAGCTGTCTCTAGCAATTACTGAAGTTGCACTGCAGTCTGTCATAATAAAGCACTGCAGCAGATATAGCCTTGATAATGCAAGAGGATTCATCCAGAACAAACTATCCACAGAGGAGAAGGAAAAGTGTAAATGAGAAGAGATCTTAAGGCCCTGAGGTTTATTATTAACATTGGTAGCAGGAAGGGAAAGTCAGGTTTTTAGGCAAGATTTTTTAACATAGAGGTCTAATTTTAGATGTTGGGATCCTCATGAGTGGCCCTGTTTGAAAAGTTAATTGCTATCCTCCATAAAGTCTGAAAAATAAGCTGTTGAGAATGCCAAAGGAGACCTAGACATGTAATTAATAACAAATGCCATACTCTGTAGTCTCTCACTTCAAATCTTACATGGCAATGACAAAATATTTCTATATTTTATTGTGATTCTGTGACAAAATTCTGTGAAGCACACTGAGAATGTGAAATCAGCACTCACAGGCAGTAAAGAGCTTTGTCAAAATATTTTTGCTGGTTTTGCAATAAATTTCCATAGATGTGGCAGACACTCTGCCTGGCTTCACTATTGGTTTAGAGTAATTTGGGATGTTAAAGGCCATAATACTTCCTGCACTTTCAGAAGAGGACATAGACTCAATAATTTATAGATATTACCCAAATAAAAGGAAAAGACAAGAATGTCTAACTGCTGCCTTCTCATGTAAGATGATGTTATAAATAATGCTAATCAGAAAATGACTCCTGAAATGGTTTTGTGATAAAAAAGAATATTTTAAAATATTTTTGTAAAAAAATATTCCATTTTTTTTTAGGGAGGAGGAAGAAAAAAGCTGTCTTGTCTTCTACCTGACTTAAACTTTCCTGTGTCAGTCTGTTACCTTCTGCCAATCTCTAATAATTTTTAATCAGTTCTAAAATACTGACTAAGCCAAACATCATGATGGTTCATCCTAGATGCATGAAAGAGCCTCTATACTTCATGAAAGAATAACAGAAGCAGGTAGTTTCCAAATAAATGTTTCTTAAAGATTCATAGTTCCAAAAAACTGGTGGTTTGGGTTTTTGTTTTCTATTTTTCTCTTTTTTTTTCCCCGTGTGTGCCCTGATTAACAATACAACAGCTCTTCTACAGCTTATACCAAAAACATCTTGATCATGGATAGCCCAATATTTGCAGAATGATAAAACAAAATTTATGTTTGTCCCCTAGATGTCTCATTGCACAAATTTGCAAAATTGGATTGCTTGAGTCCGAAAATGAAGCAACACTCTCTGGAGGTCTTACACTCCACAATAAACAACATGACTTCCATTTAAGGAAGGGGCATGCTGAGGTGTATGAGAATCGAGCTAAGTATTTGCCAAACTCAAACGTCTTCCTAAACTAAATAAACAATCAAACCCACTCTTTTCCCTCAGTAAGCCTTTTAAATCTGGTAGATAACTTGCTATGTTTTCTTAAAAAATTAATCGAAGTTAAACAAAAATACAAAGGGATTAGTACAATGCCAGTCTTGTGAAGTCAAGTCCCTTGCCCCTTAACATCCTGAATTTCAATTAACACACTATTCAAAAAATTAATGTATGGTAGCACAGGAAAAATTTCCTTAAATCTGAAGCCAAAAAGGACTTTGTCGAAAGACTCACTGACTACTTATTTCCAAATTTTCATCTTTCTAGAAGATGGAGTATTACAGAAGGTTTGAGCTACTTACATATTACACAGTCCAAGTGTTAATCACTATTAGTACTGTGGCTCAGTCAGCAGTCTAGGGTCCCAGGGGAATTAAAAGTCAATACACAAATGAAAAATAGAACACAGAAAATATTAATATTTAGATAACACAGAGCTTCTTCAAATTTTAGCAGTGTATGAACATAACAGCAGTGCAATAATAAAAAAAAGCCACCCCAGAACTCTGAACTAGTCAAGCTACTGAATTTTTGCAGCTAAATCTTAGTGCTTTAGCATGCCAAGATCTAGAGAAGGATTTAATTTTGATACTGTAGCAAAATTTAATATGTGAAAATCCTTCTGTGTTTTACAGCCATATAAATACATAATTTTTAACTGAAATAAAACACACTAAGTAAAGTATAGAGGTAAGATACAAAGATACACTTATATCTCCTCAGAACTTGAGAATATATTGATCAAAATTTTAGACCCAACCATATTGGCTTACTGGCAGTACATTGGAGATGGCAATGCAAACCATCATAAAAAACAAGATGGAAAATCTTCAAAAAATCTTGCTAGTACGTAATTCAAAGGAGGAAAAAGAAAGCTGAAAGGAATAACCCTCCCTGGGATTGCTCTTTTTTTTATTTTTTTCTATTCTTTTTCTCTACAGTGACTTAATGAATTCTAATGAAATTACATGCTGGTGAAAAAGTCTCGAAGGATTTCACCCATTTACTTCAGATACAATTCTAACTTTGGATTTGAAATTCATAATAATGCATAACGAGAAGAAACCCCCCTTGTTTTGTTTGATACTTTTCTCACAATCAATGGGGAGAGAAGAAATGGACTCTGATCAGCTTCCTAAAGGCACATCACCACCCTAGAGAGCAGCTGGTCCTTTACAAAACCAAAAATGCATGCATCCATGAATGTAGGTATGCTTTTATATCCTTTAGACATCTGCAGTTTCATAAGGATTGATGTATTATTTTAAATGAATATTCTGATTTTATTAATTTTATTTGTTTCCTCTCTGCAAAGTTTACTGCTGGAAAAGTCTGCTGTATCTTGGTAGGCTGCAGATAAATTTTTAATTTGACAACAGCTGCATAGTCTTAAAAGGATAAATTTACATACTGAAACAAACTAGAAGAGATAGAAGGAATATATTCTGTGGCTTACCCATTGCTGAAAATGGCTGCTGTACATCTTACTATCTGTATTTATTGCCTCTTCTGACACATTAGCCATAATTATTACACATTATTGGCCCAGTCCTATATTAATCAAATTTATTCTTTTACTTTTAGGTGAGGCAGATTTGTAATTTTGATTATATGCTCCATTAGAAAGGAAAGAGCTTCTGGCAAGGCAGTGCACTAGATTTATTAAAAAAAAGTAGCGAATACAGAAATGCAACTTGGAGTTTTCTGCGATGTCCCTTAAGCATGAAAAGAAGCAGCAGGAATAATGCTCGATTTCTTCAATGTAGACCCTCAAAGGTAGAGAGGGAGATTAGGGGACAAGAAAAAGTAACACGAGGAAAAAGAAGAACTAACAATCTGAAGCCTGAATACAGTTAGATGGAAGTGTTTAAAAATGGCACGGAGATGGAACACCTCTCCTATGAAGAAAGGCTGAGAGAGTTGAAGTTGTTTAGCCAGAAGACTCCATGAAGATTTAGCTGTGGCCTTTCAGTACTTTAAGGGGGCTTGTAAGAAAGACGGGACAAACCTTTTAGCATGACCTCTTGTGACAAGATAAAGGGTAATGGTTCTAGATGAATTATTGTGTGATTCTCTAAGAGACTTCAGGAGATTTGCTGAAAACTGTTCTCACATGTACCTACATCTTCTCAGACTGCCCTTGCAGAGGACAGGGTTTCTTTAATCAAGAAGTGTCCTGTGATCTAAGTCCTTTGCCCTAACAGGTGAGGTGGTACCTGAGTGTGTATTCCCCCTTCCTTCAAGCAGGATTGTTCTGGGCACACAGATGTACGGGCTCTGCATCTGCACGAGTTCTCTCTCCTCATTGTTCACTCTTGTTTTTATGCAGCAGCTCTCTAATTCAATTATTTTCATGCTGGCTATTCTATACGGATTGCCAGCGTGTCTCTCTTTTTTCCCTAACCCTTGCAGTAAAATGCCATGGGGCCAATTCAGTAAAAACAAAGCACTCTGGACTTATTTTAGAAGAGTGGGCAAGGGTCAGGAGAAATATATTTGTGCTATGGAAAGCATTTCCAGAGATGTTAGAACATTTTTTATCATTACAGAAAAAATTCCTGCTACTTCTTGCAGCTTATAAAACAAACAAACAAACAAAAAGAAACTCACAGAAATTCCTCATTAAGCCAATAGTGAATTTAGCATTTAAGAGTGCTTAATCTAAGTCACCTTTCTCTGTCTTGCTTCATGCATTGCCATTTTTTTCCAATTTCTTCCTTGATTACATTCAGCTTTGGCAAAACACATCTTATCTGCTTTTTCATGCAATATCACTGGAAGACATTGGTTTGTGAAGTAACTTTTGCCATTAATAGTGAGATTAGTTGTTTATCATAAAGATTGTAAAATATTCATTTTCTCTCTACTAATATATTATAAGGTGAGAAGTGCTTCATGTCTTCTCCACAAAGAATAAATCAGTTCTAGTACAAAGTCATAAAGCAGCAAATTGGAAAGTTACTTTAATTAAAATGTTTTAACATATAGGACTACTGGATAAGCTTAACTTACTGATAAATTAAGCACATTAAATTATGAAGTGAAAACTCACTCTTGTCACCAACTGCCTTCAATATCGCCATCTTGCAATCTCGAGAGCTAATTTATGCATCAGTGCTAAATATAAAACCTTTTCTGACAGTTAAAATAAAAAAGAGAGATCAACATTGTGTACAGTTTTGATATTATAGTTTCATTTTCCTTTTAACCCCTTCTACATTTTGTTTTATTTTGCTGTAGAAATGGTTGCTAGAGGCATAAATTTTGATTAATAACATAACACAGCTAAGCATTTTCTCTGATAGTTAAGCATTTCTTAACTATCTAGGTAAGGTACAACAAAGCAAATTTCAACAAGAATATTTTATATAGAAAATTACAAAGAGGACCATAATTACCAATTTTGCGCAGTGTCTTTCAGAATTTCTTCTAGATAGGGAGAAGTTTGTTGGGAAAGTTGTTGTTGCATTTATTTATGAACTGGTAAGCCTACTCTTCTAGAAGAACATCAAACCATCCTTAAACTCAGTTCATTGACCGTGTGGCAAATATCTGAGGTCTCAAATGTCAAAGTGCTTTGCAATACAAAGGTCTCTCAGGACTTTTTTCTGACAAGTGATTTCTTCTACAATGAATGAGGCACTGTCCCACAATTAAATAAAAATCTATATGAGCTGGCATATTTTTAAATTTTTATTTGCTATTGCTATTTGAAAGTCTTTAAAGCATAAGGCAATTATGGAGGTGTGTTTTCAGTACCAGTAATAGTAAAGTAAAAATTAAACAATAATAAGCCAGAACTCACAGAAGAGGTATATTTAGGCACATGTAAAGTCCAAACATGAGACTGTGGACCCTAAGTCACTGCTGCATAGGTCAGGATGTGCTTTCTTTACCAGCACTGGGTAGTTAGCTTTCCAAGTGAATCTTATGCCATTCCATTCTTATTGTAAAGCATACTTTCTATGCTATATATATACTTTGTATACTTTATCATAAAAGAGCATAAAGGTTTTGCAATTTCACATAATAGAATGTTTTCTGCTTTTTTTAAAAGTAAAGAGCATTGGTAAAGATGGGATACTCTGTTCCCTTAATGAGCTTTTTTTTTCTGCTTTCATCACAGGAAAATGCTCATCAGAACTTAATTAAAGGGTTATAAATTCTTCTCCAAGCCAACTGAAGACTGGATGTCGTTCAAGAACATGGTGAAACATATGGATAATCTAAGTTTTAAAACCAACCCTGCAAAATACGTAGAAATTCTTAAAAGTAAAACAAGATTTTCCTCGAATCTGACTTATTTTCACAGAGCTTTAATTAGAGTGTTATTAGGAGAGAGAGTTCAACAAGAAGGGTTCAGAGAATTTACTAAAGTCTTGTGCCTACAGATGGAACTGAAATGAATGATAAAATTGTGTAAAAACAATGCATGAAATAAGTTAAGACAGGTTTAGAAAATAAATATCATGATCTCTATATTTCTGAACTGTTAATGCTTGAGATTACCTCCTCCACTGTTCCATGGTCTGATAAAAGTCCAGCAGAACAAGTTTATTTTCCTATCATCTCATGAAAATCACAAAATCTCTCTCCAGAAATTACAGAATATTCTGAGTTGGAAGGGACCAGAAGGATCATCAAGTCCAACTCAAGAAAAGGGGCATCTGCTGAACAAAGAGGTCAAGAAGTAACTTGGGTAATATTTACTAATATAATATCTGCATGATATCCCAAAACTAAAGAAAATATTATGAAGGGAAGAGAATCATACATTTAATATAACATCAGGGAAGGGACTGCTGAAATTCCTTGTTTTGGTAACTTACAGCTTCAGCACAAATTGGACAGTGGTCATGGTTCTGGATGTATTTTTTAAGGAGAGCGGAATGGAAGAATGCTGTTAAATAGGCAGAGTTTTTCATTTGCTTGCTTCTAAGATGTTCCAATTTATGATGTTTATGATAAGACATAACACACAGAAAAATGTCAGTGACTTTGCAGACATAACCACATACTGAAAATATACTGCATACTGTTTAACTCCAGAGTTTTCTCACTCCCTTTCTCATCGCCTTTGTAATATTTTATCAGTCTAGTCTTCATTCTCTTTCCAGCTGTATTGTTTTACTTCGTCTTGCTACCACTCCTGTCCTACTTTCTGAACTGTTCTTCTCTCCCTGTCGTTTATGACCCTTCCACCCACACACCTACTGTTTGCAAAGCATATAAAAAACATCTTTTCATACCTCTGCTAAATTAGCAGATCAAAGAGCAGCCTTTCCCCAATGATTTTATAACACTTTCACTGCCACAGATGTCTTGTAGACAGCAAGAGAAAACCAATATGATGAAACAAACCCAAAATAATAAAGAAGATGAGAAATTAGGGCATTCCTTGGCTCTATTCTTAATGCATCTGAAAACACAAGAAGAGCCCTAGAAATTTTCATTAAAACATGAGAACAGGGAACTGCTAACCTAAAGTGGCTTAGCTTATTTGATCAAATTGAATCTGATAACCTATACTAACTGAGAAACTGGACATGCCCAGAAGTATCTTCTGCAAGTTAATATGAAGAAACATAACAACCTAACAGAAGTGTCTTGTAGCTGCTATATTGAAATAACACAGTGACGTGAACATGACATGCATCTTTATTCCAGCGTTAAATCAAACACCACTCACTTTACCAAGATGGGAGTAGAAGAAGATCTTCAACATGAAGGTAGGTGTGTGATTCTAACCCTGTGAAACTGATTTTGAAGAAATATAGTTATATTGTTAGTACAGTTATAGTCAAGTAGACTCACCCACTTTTTTCAGCTAAGGGAAGTAGACACTATAGCTCTTGTAACATTTACTCTTCTTCAGGCATATTTATACTTTGTCTCAACTGATGGCAGGGTACAATTCTGGATTATTTAAAAGCATCACAGTAACATTTGGTTCTGGGAAAACTCTCTTTACTAAATAGAGCCTTTTCCCAGCCAGAACAACATGAGGGAGCTAAGGTATAAATGACAAATTGTCTCAGGGCAGCACTTAGGTTCCTTCCTTGTATAAAAGCTGCTTATAAAACTGTTCCCATACCTGTGGAAAGACACCTAACTTCACTACTTCTATTTTCTCAGATTAGAAGTAAGGAATTAACAGACAAGATTTCATCTTGATGACACTGCTTGCTACAGTAATGCCATATAACTTTTTTTATATGTCAAAGGCCATAGTTACATTAACATAAAATCTTCTAATTTCTCTTAGGAGTGATAATATTGCAGTATGTTTGAAATATTGCTCACAAAACTGATAGGAATATGTTTTACACTACAACAACAAAACCAACAACAACAAAAACAACAAAGACAAAAAAACACTAACAAAAAACCCCAAACCAGTATGCTATACTTAATTATAGTGTTTACTGATGCAGTTCCCCAAATCATCTTTTCTTTTTCATTCCAATTAATATGCTTAAAAACACACTGACAGCAAAAAGCTAAGGACTATGAATCATTGTCAAAGCTGCAAATGAATTCCTTATTAAAGGAAGGTGTTTTAGAAATGCCAAAAGAAGATCAAGGTAGGGAAAAGGTTAACAGTTATTAATATGGGCGGGAACTGAAAAGAGTGACAGGAATTAAATGGCATTTTGAAGTACCTAAAATTAAGGGCTTAAACAGTCAAGAGTAATACTTTTTACCTGTTGCATGACTTAATGGCAACACTGCTTTTAAGATTAGTATTTTTCAGTAATGAATCACTTCTGGGGTGTGGGATAGTTTTTCAGTCAAATTACTCACTGTTTCCTTTAAACATTATTTGTCCAGATTTATCTCTGATGCAATTCCTTTGACTTCTAGCAAACTATGCCTTGATAATTGTACCTACGACATTAAAACAGCACTCTACTGTTCTGCTCTTAAAAAATGAAGAAATTACATCCATAAAGCCTTTCTTGGTTTTCTTTAGGTAAAACAACAAACAAGTACAGCTGTAAACTAAAATAACTATACTAGTAACATTTAAAGTTACATGTCTGTTACTATAAGCTGTTTCTGGAAAAGATGACAGCAAGAACTAGACTAAAACAAAAATAAAGGAGAATCTCAGAAGTTTGCAGTGGAGTTTTTACCTCAATTTCAGATTTCCCAAAGGAAAGTGCATTAACAGATTTTCAAATATCTATGTACAAAATTTAGTTACAGTTTCCAGTGATTTACCAATTGCTCCCATTTTAACAGCAATAGTATGCAAAATCTTCGTACCTAAGAACAGGTGATCTTCTCAAAGCCGAGCTACTTCTCCTCACAGCTTAAGCCCCTTGATAATTTCCCCAAGTTGAACATACTGACATTTCATGTCAGTTTCATTTAAATTTCATAACTAATTCCTTGACGTGGTTAGTGAAATTAAGAAAAAACACTGATAAGACTTTCCTCCTCCTTCTTGGGAATAACTTTAACCACAGAATCACAAATTTACAAATCTACAGAAATATTCTGAAAGGAAGCACACTTTGGAGGCCATCTAGTCCCACCCACTTCTTCAAAGAGGACTACTTAGATCAAGACGCTCAGGATCATGCCCTATTTATTCTTGAACATTTTCAAGGACAGATATCTCATAATTGCTCTAAGAAATCTTCTTCAGTATCTAATCTGCCTTGTGAATAAGAAACAGCCAAGTAGCAAACAGCCAAATAACAAACCAATTAACCAAAAATCTTTTTACAACTAATGGGAATCAAAGTGAGCTAAAATTTTGAAAATAATTCTGAAAGGTACATCCCGCACATACCCTAAAGTGAGGCAGGCAGGTAAGTTTACACAAAATTATCTGGTTTGCGTAACGATATCACAAGCTTTTCCTCCTCCTATCCCATAGATATCTCTGGATGGCAAGAATTTTCAAGGAGGACTGAACAGCTGCCAATTTAAACACATTTAAACACATTTTAAACACATTGAAGAAGCAAGGTATTTTTGTGCTACCTGAAACATGAGCAAGAGGTGGCGATGCTAAAGCACGGAAGTCCCAAGTGTCGTGGGGCAAATTTAACCACTGGAAAGCACTCCTGTTCCTCAACACCACCTCATATCGTGTGCAGCATGTAAGGAGGGAGCTGCGTCCATTTCCAGTTTGGCCAAGGTGTTCAAGTTGTGTGGTCAGATGGGGCTGGGCGCCACATGGTGAGCAATACTGTGTGAATCATTCACCTATCTTACACTGCTATAAATATTGTTGTTCATTTTCCTGTTCTTAAACCACAACAGCTTTCTCTGGCACCCACTGTGGGGCCTGAAAGGTTAAGATAACAACAGATCTGCCCAGAGTGGATTGGAATACATATTTGTTTTATTGCATACAGAGCCACTGCTCACAATGTTTCCCTGTCTGTTCATGTGGTTGTGGTGCTTGACACTTTGTTAATCTCCCATATATGCACAACGTGCTCTCCCTGATTCTCTTTTTCAGAGCTGCGAGAGGGATAAGGATTGCTTTATTGCTGTACTGTGTGGTATCAACATGATAGCATCAAGGACAATGAGGGTCATTTGGAATGTGTACTCAGTGCTGTGCTCCTACCCTTACCTCGTGTATTACCTCTGGGAATTCAATAATAATTGTACACAGTCTATGGGGAGAACAGAGGAGGATAATTTTCTTCAGCTTTTCACTCCCTTTTTCTCCTTCAGGCTTGTTATAAGAGCTTTTAAGAATTTTGTTTCTCCTTTGGATGTTAAGGAAAGAATACTTTTATCACTATGCCTGCCATGTTTCCTCACTGCAGTTTTGACCATTTTTGGAGTTAAGCGAGAGATTTTTAAGAAGATCAAGGGACCTGCCCAAGAAAGTAATTTTTTAGGAGCAAAATGGCAAGATCGACATTGCCAAATTCTGATAGATTTATTCAACAAAATAGCAGTTACATCCGCACCAACCAGCAAAAGAAAATACAAGCTTTCTTAGGCACTGTGAGTTTTTGAAGGTTCTATATTCCAGAGTAGTGTCAGATTGCAAACCCTCTCTATCAGATAACCAAAACCAAGAATGATTTCAAGTGGGGTCCTGAGTAACAACAAGATTTTGGATTAATTGAACAGGAGATTGTTCATGCAGTAGCCCTCAAGACAGTCAAGACAGAACAAGATGCCATACCATGCCACTGATGCTACGTGGAGTAAGTGGATCACACAGATCACAATGAACTCAAATAGAAAACCCCAATTGCCCGGGGGTCTTAGAATTCATCACAAACTGGTCTGAAGACAAATATTTCAGACTATTATCAGAGGAGGAGGAAAAGGTGACAGGAGCTGAGAGAGGCCCCACCATACAATCAACTACCAGAAAATGAAAAGTGACACTCTCTCTTTTTTTGATGGTTCCTGTCATATTGTAGGGATAAGTCTAAAATGAAAAGCTACATTCTGGAATCCTATGCGGCAAGTCACAGAAGCTACTGAGGAACAAGGCAGATAAAGTCAAGTTGCAGAGCTGAAAGCTGTCCAGCTGGCCTCACTGAATGAGAGGAATGGCCAGTGCTTTACCTCTGCACTGACGTGGGTGGGGGCAAATGCTCTGTGGGGGTGTCTAGAATGACGGAAAAAGACCAATTGGCAGCACAGAGGGAAACACGCCTGGGCTGGTGAAATGTGGCAAGACATTGCTGCCTGGGTAGAGAAACTGACTGTGAAAACACATCATGTAGATTCACACGTACCCAAAAGTTGGGCTACTGAAGAACTTCCCAACAACAGACACATGGATTGGATTACCAAGGTTAAAGTGTCTCAAGTGGATCTGGACTGGCAACATAATGGGGGACTGTTTCTAGGTAATTTTTCTTATCTCAATACAGGATCTTTACCTTTTAGTGCCTCCCCTGCTGCTCTCCATCCTGCCATAGCCGGGAGGGAAGGAGTGAACAGGCAGGGTGTAGTCTGGGGTGTTTCAGTTTCAACATTAAATCGGGAAACATCATTCCTAAACCACAACAGAGGGGTTTCTCCCTTTGTCGTTATCACGTGTTATGCTTTCAGAGTCAGTGCAGTGGTGAGGCACTTCTGATTAATTGTCGGTACTGATAGTCAAACACAGAAATTATTGTATTTCCTTTAAATAAAGAATGCAGATCATCCAGTTATCATCAGAAGATAGGTAGATATATAGATAGATAGATAGATACATACATACATAACTGAGTACACTTACACATGTATATGAAATTAGAGATCATATAAAACCAGTCTTGACAGAAGTCTTCAACTCCTTATTAGGTATTTTTTGCCGATAAATGTAATGCATTCACAAATCCATTCTTATACAAGGCCTTTTATTGTGTCAGATATGTGACACCACTTTTTTTTTAGTATTTTCAGGTCATAAACTTGAACATGTTATTCTCTTAAGTGCTGCAATTATTTCTAAATTTCTAAAACTATCTTTTCACTTCCCAGCACTTCCTAGCACACCATTAGCCAAAGACTCTGTGTGTGTGTGTAAAGACAATAAAAAGGTTTGTTTCACTCACACTGGGGGGTTAGACACTATTATACCTAAACCTTTCAAACTACTTGTTCTCTTGAAAGAAATAGCACTGCTTTAATTGCATTGACTTTCTTCTAGGGAAGAAAAAATTCACAGATAAGAGGAAAACTCTCCTGAAGCAAACATTTGTATGACTAAGGCTGGAATAAGTAATTGCTTTAAAATTACAAGTGGAAACTCTAGAAAATCTGTGTTTATTCATTTGTTTGTTTTTTGGTTTTTGTTTTTTTAAATGAATTTTCCTGGTTTTTGGCCAGAACAGAGTTTTGGTTTTTTTTTTCACAGTAGTCATGACAGAGCAGAGCCTGAAGCTGTGTGGGCATGTGTAGGCTGTTATTCTAAACCTCCTCAGGTCACGCTTGGTGGCAGGAGTAAGGGATTCTTGCCTCTGAGAAGAAGGTGAGCGTGGCTTGAGGTCAGGGAAAAAAGCATGGAAGCATGGAGGATCTGTCTGCCATTGTTTCTCATTGTCCCCGGCTTTGTGAGCATTTTTCATGTAAATCACCCTCTTTTGTACACTTTTGTTTTTCATATTTTTGTGGTTGCTGTTCATTTTTCTTATTTCATTGCTGTATCCAGTAAATTGTTTTTAACTCAACCCATTATCTTTGCCTTTTGTCTCTCACAGGAGTGGTAGGGTGAGGAGTGACTGGTGATTTGGAGTGCCATTCCTAAACCATGACATTAATAAAATAAATAAACCAGAAAAATAACATTTTAAACCCAGACTCTTCAGTTCACACCTTTTCTCAAATAACAAAATATAGTCCTGACAAGGCTGGGAAAAACATGGGAGTATTGTATACACACTTAAAAGATTACAAAATAATTTTATGTGGTAACTGCTCTGGCTGGAACTGAAACTACTTGGATCCTTGACAAAACTGCATCTCAAAGAGTCAGTGAGATACTGAGCACTTGTCTTTTGTTAAAACATAAGGCAAAGTTTAAGACATTAACACAGAAATATTACATCAAGAATAAAACCAGCAGTAACTGAGATCTTGCTACAAACACAAATGAGAACACCAGTGGGAAAGCCGTCATCAATACAACAACAACCAAAAAAAGATAAACCTACCAGGTTGACACTGCTCATTTTTCACAATTGTGGTGAAAGTCTTCCACTAGTTCCCTCCTTCAGACTGTCTATCTTCATATCAACCTGATAAGAAATAAATAAGAAAAAACTCAGCTCCCAACACATAAAATTATATAAAATAAAATAATATTTTAGACAAAATAACATCAGTAACTGAAATCCTTGTCTAGATTAGTGTGATAGATCACCTTTTTCCTTTCACTGTTTTTATGTTTCACGAGTGAGTACATAGCACATCTTTGACATTAAACACCCATAAAAAAGCACCTCAGTGTAAACTTTTAGAGTTGCATAATACATCTCTTCACTTTCAGTCTATTCTTGAAATGTACTAAATAATAATGGAATCTTTAGAAATGTAATTTCTGAAGTTGTAGCTGTACATGGCAGGAGATAAAACTTGTTGCACATTGACATAGATTCTAAGACTAGAAGCAGTCTTTTATGTCTCAGTTTTTTCAGTGTACTTGCTGCTATTGCAGGTTTATATCACTTAGGGAAGAGCTTATAAAGCACTATAACACTCAGTCATTCATTAAAAAAAAATAATCATAGCTTTTTTTAGCGGGCGGGAGGAGGGCAAGGGTAGGGCAGGGGTAAAAGGAAACAAACAATACTGGGGAGCTGAAATCTACAAAATGGTTGTTCTTCAGTAAAAAATCCTCCTCCTTCTGGTTATATAACAGTTGTAGTCTCATTGTTAAAAGTAATAAACTGATAGTCCAGATTCTTAGTTCAGGAAATTAAAATAATCTTCCATGGCCCATGGTTTGACCTGAAAATCAAGACTTATTTTCAAGATATTTGTTTTGAAATAAAGATGGCATTTTGAATTCAGGACTTTAATTCTGTCATTTTGGTTTTGAGAAGCACTTGGCTGTACAAAACTGGAAGATGTCACCAAAAACTAATACCAAACTGACAACTCATTTAAGAAGATCTCAGCTGATATGTCGGGGGTTTTTTTCCTGAAATAATCAGCCATTGGCTTATCCCAGTGACTGAACACGCTTTTAGATTAGGTAGGACTATTTTCATTTTGAGATGCCAGAGAAGTCAGGGAGGAAGGTTTCTTTGCTTTGCAAATATCTTTTTGCATAATCCCAGGAAAACTGTATAAGCTGAGATCTAGATGTGAAATAAGTAAACAAATACAGGACAGGTAATGCTACATTTTCTCCAGGTTCATTCTTAGGTGTGGTCTTCTAAATCACAGATTTGTAGAAAAAAGAGAGAGACTTAGATATCACAAAACTGACATGTATGCATCCAAAGTTTATTTCTACAACTAACGCTAAATCTAACTCTCCACTTTCTCTTGTTCGTATCTCAGTCAAGACAGCTGTTTGTATTACATAGAGTAGTCTCAGCTTCTTAAATTCTGTTGCCCTGCAGCTTTTTCAGCCACAGTATTGTGATTCACGTTGGGAACTGGACCCAAGCTGTCAGGCTTTTTGAATTTTTCTATGAAGAAACATAAAGCCATAGACTAACTGTCTGGAAAGGACCTCTGGATGTTTCTTGATCAACATCCCAATTCATATGCGGGATCAGGACTGAATTCAGAACAAAGACTCATTAAGCTAAGTATTGAAAAATACATTTCCATGACACACTTAATCTAAAAAGTTAATAAAGAGCTATAATTTTAGCAATTCCATGTAGTTTTTACAAATTTTTAAGGGCTACTTAACATCATTTAGTTGTTTTTGATTACTATTCAAAAATTAATTGGTTTATATCATTTTATGTTACCTTACTGCTTTCCCTAGTTTGAGCACATTAAATGTTTTTTCAATCCATTCATTTTTAGATATTCCTGCTTCTATATCTGGATCAATGATTCCATTAAAATTTGCCCCAATCCAGATTTATGTGACAGAAAAACTTTTCTTTCAAACTACTTTTAAAGCTAGCAAAAATAGCTAGTCCGTCCTCATTATAATGAACAATATATTTACTAAGAGTAGCTATTTTTTTATAATATACTTAGATGGTATGAAGGCTACCAGAATGATTTCTGTGTTGTTTCATGACTAGTTTTGGAGAATGTTTTTTTACTGTTATAAATCAGGAACACTAGAAAATTTCCTCACTGTTCAACTAACTACTTTACTTTCAGAATGCACCATTTAAATAATTTTCCTGCTAATGTATTGTAAGGAATTATGTTGTGTGATATGCGCTGCTAAGTGGTAATCTAATATTGACCTGTGTTATACACAGGAATTGAGGAAGGCTATAAGAATACCCACTTGACTTGTGAGGTATTTTGTAGAACTCTTGACAAAAATCTAAGCAGCATAAGGCAAATTCAGTTGTTAACAAAGATGAAGAAGCAGTCAAGGTAAGCCCAAGAGGCAAACATAGAGAACAGAAATAAGTACAAATTCTTAATTTTAAGGATTTGGGATTGAGGCAGACAAGACTTTTGATATTTCATCTTAAAATATTTATACCATTCAAAAGATTCAACAACTGAACTTCTGGACTATGCATAAAGGGTGACTTATGATAAAAGATTTAAACTCGATATGCTGAACATAAATATCTACTTAGCATCCTGCACTTTTTCGTACTGAAAAGTCAGGGACAAGAATTAAGCTTAGTTCTTGCTTCGTTCCACATATTGTCATTATGGTAAGATCACTCATAAATTACTGTCTCACTGGGAAAAGAGGAGAAACAGAGAAAATAGAGACTTTGAGTTTTAGTTCTTTTCTGGAGATAATCTAGTCGTTGCTTTAGGAGAACTTGTTTTCCTGTCTTTGCTGACTTTGGGCCAGTATCTGAACAAAAACAGCTATTTATAAAGTACAGAATAGTTAAAAAAATTAAGATATACTCTGGAAGCATGGTTATCAGAAGGATACACATGAAATTGTAGTTCAGTTTTTACAACCTGCATGTCATGCTTTCAGTGTATATTTGGCACTAAAAAGAAAACAGAAACTCTCTCTGCCCTTCCCTGACACACCCTGTCCTGAAGACTCCTACCATTTCCACAAAGGCGTATTCTTAGTTAAAGCACGTGCCTTATTCCCTCCTCTAAATGTTTTATTAATGAAAATGAAACGTACAGTGAAGCCACATGAATGAGGCAGTAAAATTTTAGGAGAAACAATAGGAAAAAAAAATAAAAAGAAAAGCAGGAACACTGATTGTCAATATTCAGAGCAATTGTGTGAGTGTTCTATGCTTTGAGTAAAATCTAATTTCCTTTCATGGAATGATGTTTCTCCAAATACATTTTACTTGACAATTATAACCCTGTTTCACATATCTTATGCAGTTTCATAGAATCATAGAACAATTTGGTTTGGAAGGGATGTTTAAAGTTCATCTAGTCCAAATTGTCAATCAGCATTTTCTCAAAATTTGTTTCCTCTAAAGAAAGAGCTTCAGTGTAGAAACCTCTCACAGCTTTTTCACTATAATCACCTATACAAAGATACAACTTATCCAGCATGATACCTTCCTAGTGGACAAACCAGAAGGAATTTCCTCCAGTCCTTGTATCTGGGCAATGACGTTATACGGTCCATATAAATATTTATGTCTTGAGACTAACAGAACAAATGGAAACACTGTTCCAGATTCATGTTTTTATCATATTACAAACCTAATTTTCAGTTTACATGTATCTGAGGCCAATTAATACTCATTTGTTCTTGGATAAACTCTTTCTCTCTTTCTCTCTTTCTCTCTTTCTCTCTTTCTCTCTTTCTCTCTTTCCTTTTCCCTTTCCCTTTCCCTTTCCCTTTCCCTTTCCCTTTCCCTTTCCCTTTCTCTTTCTCTTTCTCTTTCTCTTTCTCTTTCTCTTTCTTTCTCTTTCTTTCTCTCTCTCTCTTTCTCTCTTTCTCTCTTTTCTTTTTTGAGAAAAAAAAAGTGAAACAGCAGCAGATATCCTCAATAGCAGATCACATTCAGATTTTTCCACAAAGATGTAAAGACTTGACTGTTTAAGTAATAAGATAACTGCTCATGAACGAGGACCAAACACAGATATCTTATTATTTTGATTATGCTTATGACTTTCAGAAGTTTCTTAAACATACTGGTAACATTCAGCTCTGATCTTTAAACTGCCAGTACTAGAATCCAAGAGCATTTACCAAAAGGTTGCTCATTTTATACAAGAATCCTCACTTTCCCTTAGCAGTACTGGAAGCAGACTACTGCTGAGCTTAACATCTGGTCTGAGTAAATAAAGAAATTCTCAGGGTGAAGAAATCACATTTTGCTAAGTTATTTAAGTGTCTTCCCAGCTGAGAAATCAGAAATATCTTACCATAGAGCAATGTGAAAAAATGGCTGAGTACATGATAAGCATTTGAATTTTTGAGGGGTTTAGTTTTTGTGCTGTGATTTTATTTTTCGCCTATCACAACTAGGAATATTGAGGGGCAATCTGTTATCTTACTCACTAAACAGGACCTATTCATTTCAAAGGGACTACTTATACACAAACATACTATCTCAGTGTAATCAAAGAATCTTGAGGCTTGATTTTAATTGTGTGCCATAGAGAAAATGAGATGGCACCTGCAGAAACAGCAGCTTTCACCAGTAAATCTACTATTAACCTGTTAACAGACCAGCATGTATCTACAGTCTGACATCCTCAGCTTTACCAACATGTGAAAATAAATCTTGTAATTCATTTGTCAAATGCCTGCATTAAATGGAATGCTCTTCCACCTAAAGGAAAAGATGCCACTCATTACATTAAAATTAAATGGCACACTTTCTAAAAGAATGCTATGCACATATATACATTTCAGCTGCAAGGCATCTGAAAGATCCCATCTCCACCCACAACTGATATGCAGCCTTAATTTATGACTTGAACAAGATGCAATAAAGAGCCTAAGAGCAGTGGGCTTGAAAACTGAATATTTTATTAAATTGATCACAGGTAGGAACCCACTAATTTTTTAATGGAAGAATCAGATGACTTGCATGATTTGTTTGAGCACAAGCGAAGGATTCAACTTATTGTTAGAAAATAACGAAAACAAGATTTCCTATAAGCAGGAAACTAGTTTTTTAATCACTGCCAGCAAAATGTTTCTCAGTTCAGAAATACAATGACTCCCTAACTGTGATTTTTTATTCTAAGAAGTCAGTTGCTAATTCACACGACCATGATCTTGTTAGAAACAGAAAAGTTATAAGAAATTTTTTTATGGAATTAATGCATGAGTTATTGGGATTTCTGTTTCTGGAGACTGGAAAACAAGAGCAGTAAAATAATTCTGAAAAAATTGACCATTTATTGCTAGTGTTTGAAAGGGAGGCATGCTAGTGGATCTTTAAACAGTAGATACACTTAATAAAAATGTTTTTCTTTGGATAGTTTTGCATTGAAACCTACTCTAACAGATTACATTCTTACACCATAAGGATGGTTCATCTATGTGCAAGTCGATAGACTATCAACTGATAAAGTGCTTTTTTTGTGTAATACAAGCATTTTGGAAACAGCTTTTGGATAAAATTAAATGAGTTTCAATATAAATAAAGAAATTAAGAATGTGTAAAAATTCAGGGGGTACTCAGCAAGATATTGCTGTGGCAGATACAGATACAGGCAGACACAGCATGAATCGGTGCAATGGAATTATTGTTTAAAGTAAAAGAGCTAAGAAAATTTGTTATATTATGGAGCTTACTCTGAAATAGAGGGGTTTAATCCTCAACCATAAACTTTTCCTGCTTCTGGCACTCAGATGGAGGGACTGAGGGAAGAAAAAATTACACCAAGCATTATTCTAAGGAATGCCAAAGCTGCAAGCAACCATGTTAAATCTGCCCTTTCTAACTTGCTCAGTATTAGATGAAAAAATGTACTTGTGTTCTATCTTTGTATGATTTCACAAAATGTTAAATCAAGTTTTATCCTGAATTCTTTTAAAATTTCAGACTCTCTTCTTCCTACTCCTTATTATCTCCCAGCTACACTCCTCATTTAGTAAAGTGCACTATTTTTATCCCAAGAGAGATAATTTTTACTTAGAAATACACTAAGAGAAAGTGCAAATTCTGTAAAATTCTCTGACATGGTGAAGTGTGGGGTGCTCAGTGGAGGCAGTCATGAGTAGTGACTGCTCTGTCCCTCGGGAAATGGTAGATGGGACAGACGCAGAGATTTCTACTCATTCACAGCTCATACTGCCAAATAGTTCACTGCACAAAATACGCTTCCCTCACATTTACAGTTTGCATTTTTCATGTTTGCTTCTCTGATATTTCCCACAACAACAACTCTGAAAGATACCAGAGCATTCCTGAAAAAGTCCATCCTCAGGGATTTCTTAGACTTCAACCAGCTTAAGCTGTGCCACAATGATTTTCTGAGCAGACTTCTTAGTTTTTTATTAGTTCCTGCAGGCAGGCTGGTGGTTGTGCCTATATTTCACATACAGAGAAATACAATAAGTCACATCAAACTAGAAGAGCTAATGGTATTTCAGATAGAGCTTTCATCTTAAATTTCTAATTATTTTAATTATAATAATACCATATACTACAGTATTGAGAATACTACCTTGATCTGTTACATCAGTTACTTCAGCAACTAAAAATTGTCTTTCAAGCACAGATTATTTTAGCCTCCTCCACCTCTGAAGGGTGCTTAAATCTACCTCAATGTCCAATCATATACTTGTATTTATCTGTTTATTTATATTATCTGTTCCTTTCTTGACTCTAACACCTTGTACTCTCCTATCATATTAGTCAAGTTCAAAATCCAACCTTCATCTACTTGGAGTGCTCAGGATTTTATGTTTCCTTATCCTTCTGAATCTCCTTTATCTTCTTAACATGCCAGGCTCAGTCTTTATGAGTCTATCTATGATAGAAGCTGAACATAATGTTTTTTCTTCTTTCCACCCACCCTTTCCACCCGTATCTTCTTTCCAACTCTCCAGCTAATGTAGGCTTTCTCTCATCAACTCAGCAATAGCATATCTGGAAGGAAAACCAGAATTTTAACCTGGAGATAAATATGACAGTATTTACACTGTAATAATTGGTTGCTGGAAAATTACTAGCAGGGAAGGTAAAATTTTGAGATTTTTGGCTCTCCACTATCAAAACATAAATAGAAGTGTAACTGGTTAGTAGAAAGTTCTCTTAATAATTTTTGAGATTAATATTTCCTATTAATGACCTTAAATGCAAGTGTTTAAAGGGAGGATTTCACCACCAAATACACAACAGTACTTGAACTCCCCCAATTAAAAGTTCAGTCTTCCGGAAATTTCAATCCCTCGTGTCTTTGTAGGGTATGTTGTGCTAGTTTCTAGCCTCTTGGCAACTTGTTGGTGGCAGGTCAACATAGTTATCCAATAACCAATAAAACCTGCTGCCAATTCTTTGAGTAAAGGAAGCAATTTATGGGAGCTTCCAGGTTCATCTGGGCTAGTGATTCTGATCAACTCAACTTCCATGACTTAGGAACACCCAGCCACCAGCCGTAAACACAGCTGCATCACTCTGTGACATTGCATGCACAGCTATGTGAGGATATAAATTTTGCATACACGGTGTTAGCATGGAGTAATGCGTTGAATAAATCATTAGTACTAAGCATATAGTACACTGCCAATGCATGAATTTATGAATAAATTAATTTGATATTTAACTAATCAGATTGAACACTATAGATTCATGGCGTCACAGAACGGTTAGAGTTGGAAGGGACCCTAAAGACCGTCTAGTTCCAATCCCACTGGCATGGGCGGGGATACACTAGACCAGGAAACTCAAAGCCCCAGCCACATTGCCTTGAACACTTCTAGGGACTGGGCGTCCACAACTTCTCTGGGCAACCTGTTCCAGTGCCTCACCACCCTCACAGGGAGGAATTTCTTCCTAAGAAGAGATTGATCTAAATACAGTGTAGCTGACATTTTGTCAGTATCAGACACTCCCAGCAAAGCAGTCTTGTATACACATATACGTATACAACCCATGCACACAAATGCACTATCAGTTGCAACACAGACCCTGTCCAGCACCAAATTTCAGACGTATCACATGGTGAAGTAAGTACAATACGCATAGTCTAGGAGATCCTATCATTCTCACCATCATATAGAGACTAAAACTTTGATTATTACCTACAGGATGCCTGTGTGAACATACAAGTTTTTCTTTTTCTTTTTCTTTCTTTTTCTCCATATCTAGATATTTTTGACAAGGAGGAATCATAATTGGACTTCTCATTGCTCTCACATTTTAGGATATTGGAAATCTGTGTTTCTAAACGAAAATATTATTTATTTTTAATTTAATCATCTTAAGAAAACAACTTCAGTAATTTCAACACAGTTTAAAACAGTCTTATCACTAGAATTTTTAAAGGTAATTTAATAATAGTAACAAAAATTTTTATCTTTGAAATTTTTCTTACCAATTGTGAAATTTTTGTCTGGGCAGCTTAACCAGTAGCCTAATGATTATTCTTTTGTCTGTTGCATAGGAGTTCTTGTTTTCAATGATGCAATAATCTTACTAGTAAATACCAACATACCATTTTACAGCTCTAGCTGTTAACTTTACTTCACAGTTTTACAGGTCTTGCTTCAACTTGCTATGCATTACATACTCATTCAGTCAAGCTATATTCTTAGTATATGTCTTTCTCATATTTTACAAGTTTTCATCTCTAGTTCAGTTCCATTCTGTTCTTTATCTGCCAAAATTTCTTTAATAAAAAGAGCTACAAATATTTCTGCATATTACATTTTTACTATATTTATAGCATACTATAAATATAATTGGTTCTATGTAATTATTAATATTTATATTTGTAATACTTTACAAATATTTTTAGACTTTGCTGATATTAATTAAGAAATGCTAAATTCTCAAGAAAATTTACACAAGAATGGAATAATCCAGGAGAGAACCAAGAATCATGAAAGAGCTAGAAAATATCACTTACAGATAAGGGGTGTGATAAGTAAATCACTGAGATAAAAGATCACTGAGATAGTACATACCTTGACATGAAGAGGCTAATGATTAACTGTTTTCAAGTTCCACTGCAAGCCAGACAGGAAATGTTGATATAGCTTGAGAAAACAAACTCTACGGGCAGTTAAATAATGTAGAGGACTTCTGTCTTGAATAAATCTAGCAACTTGGACATGAATCTGTCAGGAGTGACCTGGCTATAATGAAGTCTACCTCAAGATCTTCAACACTTGCATCTACCCATTGCATGTTTCTTTGAAATAAAAATCTACCTGAGACACTAAATATAGTTTCAGTAACAACAGAATCTGTGAGACTGAAATATACGTTAATTATTATATGATCCCTGAGCACGCAAAAAGCTTGCTTTCTACAGACACAGAGTTTTGAAGCTCTGGTGTGGCAACAAAAACTTTGAATTTACTCTCAAAAAATGTAGCTATGATGCATATATGTACACGTTAGGAAGATCCGGAAAAATTCAACAGTGGCCTTGCAAGTAAAACATACAATTATTGGAAAGAAAATCTGGCAAACAAAAAATGTATGTTGACCCCACATTTGTTTAACTTAGAAAGCTTATATACAGCATTGTTTTGATATAATTGAATAAGCAACTCATTCCCTTTTTTCCTTTATGACCTTAAAGGCAGTTGAGACTTCCTCTGTCCAGGACCTGGATAACTAACTCGCTTGAATTTCTGAGACCCTGATTCATGCTCTGACTTCAACAGCCTAAAATCCTCATGCTCAAAAACTAGCTCTATCTGAGTTAAATCACACTGCTCCAGGTAAGGCTGAGAAATACCGAAGACTTACTCGTCATCCTTCAGGAAGCTGCACAGACAGGGATGTTATGATGCCCACGAGAGGTAAGTGCCAGAAAATCCCATAGCTCAAATTCTGACTTCAGTCTTTGCTGGGCTACCTAGAGATTCTCCTTTGTAACTAAACAGTGCAGATTTTTGGGTTTTTAACTTACATAGGAGATATATACTTGTATACTTGTAGTATATACTACTGATAAATTACTTGTGCTCTGAGGAGAGGGAAAAAAATCAGCAAATAGAGGAAAGTGATTTCATTTATAAATTCAAATGGCTCTCACTTTTCTGTTTTTGGATCAGTTTATAGGATTTTCATCTAGATGAAAGTTGCTCTAAAATCTTGAGTCTTCAGATTACATACTGAAAAGTCTAGTAATAACCTAAAGGTGACCAGCAACGCATCTTAAAATCCAGCACTGAAGGGCATTTCAGATAAGTGCTTAGAGTATACACCAAACCACAGAACCTACAGCAAGAGTTTAGTCTACAGACTACTCCAAAGTAGTCTGCAAAGATTAATTCTATCACCACCTGCAGTTAGAATGTTACCACATGTAAGTTTTCACCAAATATTTTAGTGCATGCTCATAGCTAACCAGCCTAATTTTCAGTCATTCTTTTTTTCCATTAAATTATCTTTTCTTTTCTTTCCTTTTCCTTGCCACAAGACTGCTGCCACAAAATCAATTTTCATTCACCAGAATACTTGAATTTCAGCAAAGTAGCACAGAAATCTTGTTTGATCAGTGTGGAAGAAACACTGTAATTTGTAGTCCAAAAATCTGTGTATTGAAACCATAGCAACTTTTACAAGGGGAAAAAAATATGGCTTCTCCGCAGTTCTAAATTACTGATAAGTCATCTAGTAGTATGACCATCTGAAACCCAGCTGTATCTGCTTTTTTGAAATCAGGATTCTATGTTGTTTTTAAAGTGGTCAAAATATAATTTAAAAGTAAAAATTAATTAAACAAGTAATTCCCACACTACAAAATTTTATTATTCTATACAATGCAACACATCAATAAAACCAGCAGCAAAAAGCCTTCAATACATAGCAGTAGCTTTTTAATATCATATAAATGTACTTTCAAGCCAGTAGAATATTATATATTAGGTGAAACTCTTCAATAGACAGTATGACAAAATAGGGCATGAAAAGAAGATAAAAAGCCTTCTTAATAGCTCCTATGCAGATAACATAAGGCAAAGACAATCAACACCCATGCTTCATTTATTTTATGGTTTTGACCATTTAAAGACAAAATGTTAGTATTTTCTGTCCCGTTGGGCTTCACAGACTTGTGGCAGTAATGACAAAACAGATTTGTATATTGAGATGTGATTTATATGAATTTATATCCCAGTGCCACGTGGTTATTGTTGCCCGGTATGAAAGGTAACACCTACTCCATTAGTCTGAAACTGCTAAAAAACACATTGGCCCACTAATTCGGACAGTCATCAAAATGACCCAAACAACCAATCCAAAGGATCATAAACACAATATCAAATCACATAAAATACATGCCAATAATTCAAACATCACATTAAATATCTTGATAAATAAGACTAACCTTTACAACCTGTGCATCTACTCCTGACTGAAAAATGAGACTGAAATATATATGTTTTCCAATGTCTTTTTCATGGTATTTGAACAACTATTTTTGATGTGTTTAAATATTATTTTGTGTGACAGTCATACTACCATGTTTCAAATCCTTACTACCTCAGTAAGATGCAGTTCTTAGAAACAGATACGCTGTGTTAGAACAGGGAGAGCCAATTTGTGAAAGAAAATTTAAGAAAAGGGTGTGCTTAATAAATAAAGCATTTCATCATGTTCTTTTAAAAACACAGATCAGAGCAATTTTATCATATTCAAAATATACAGCATGGTTGAGACAGAAGCTGGCTAGTCCGTCTATGCAACAGTTTTAGCTAATAATAATAGCCTAAATGAAACATTAAGGCTTTTTCTAATAGTCAAGAGAAGTAAGAAACAACTTGTAGTTCCACAATCTTCTACCTGCAGGTTTCCTGTATATTTAATAGTCTGGGAAACTGGAAACAAGCCACATCCTATAAGCCTCTACATTAATGTTTTTTCACTGACTGGCTTCACTCCTTCAACCTGCTTGGCAGTGCCCCTATTTTTATCACTCCCCAAGGAAAACAGTTGCTGCATCTACACCTTCCAGTAATCACGTTTACAGATAAGATCTGACCTCTTGTTTACAATAGGTTTCACTAATGTTTAAAAGTCAGACCACACTAATATGTTTGCTAACCTATTTAATACTCTATATTAGTGATTTTTTTAAGCTTCTGAAGGAAATTAGTATCTGCTATAATTAAAATTAAACTGTGTTTCACTTGTGCTTTATCTTTTTTATGAGCAGAAATAAATCAACAAAGGAAAGTTGCAACTTCACAGCAAGGCGAATTATGCTTACAGAACATAGAGTTTGTACCAAGTACAGCACAGACAGAAGCGACTAAGAGACTGTGACAGATAAACACCACCAAGCATGTGCACGGGGCAACACTGGCAACCACAGCTTCTGTGTGCAGTTCCAGGACTGGTAAAATTCTGCTGAGCAGAATTTATAGCGGAAGTTATTGTTTTCTATGTCCCAGAGCAGAGATCCAAATCTTGAAGAAGATAACTACTTTTTCAGTCTTCCTAAAATTACTTTCTACCCAAAGTAAATGTGTTAACATCTAGAATTCTCCCTGATTTATTTTCACATAGAAGGTGAATTGGGCTCTTCTCCTTTGGCACAATAGACACAGAAACCTCAAGTACTTTTTCAATATGCTTTCACTGAATCCCGTCCCACCAAAAGGTGGTGGTAATGAATGATAAGGATAAGTCATTGGTGGAGCTGTTACTACAAATATTTTAATTTAAAGCTTAGGGACGCACAACATTTTGAGAGGCAAAAAAATAACACTTCAATGCTAATCTATTACGAAGTTTGTAATTAGAATAAACTGAAATATTTTATCTGCCACCAATGAAATGCCTCATAATATTTGATATTAACAGTGTGCTGTGCCTTATAGATTTACAAAGAACAGAGTTATTTCCTAAATACAGTATCTTAGAATTGCAGCTTTCTCTACAGCAATACAGAACTTTAGTTTATATCTCTCTTGAGATTTCTTGACTGTTGGAGCCTCAACACAGAGAAATGGATGTTGTAAAATATATTTTTCTGTGTCATATAAATTGCTAGAGAATTTGTATGCTTAAGCTGAAAGAAAGTACATAAACCAAGACTGAGAGTGCAGGCTGAAATAAGGTTTGGGACCTCCATCCAATGACTACTGTAATCTAAAGCTGAAATTGAAGGATAGTATCTTACAAACTACCAGATGCACAAATTATCTGATACATTTTCCTTTAAAAATCTGCTAGAGATACACAAAATCCACCTTTCCCAACCTTTCACATATTGTTGCATGTACATTCCTAAATTATGGATCTTAAAGAAATGCTATGGGCAACAATATCCTTCCTTTGATAGGACATGACTGTTATAAAAGGAGAGAAGAGGAAAAGAGTGAGAAAGAATCTATCAGCAGTACCTGATACCTGTATGACGGTGCTGCAACCAAAGGATGTAATTAATTTCCCTGGAAATCCCCTTTGTAATGCCAGATAATTGGCATTAAAAACCACTCTGCAGAGTACCATGAGATGAAAGTAGCATAAACAAAACTAAAAAAGAATTACCATCAAGTTTAAATCTAATATGTTTTTATGAATTAACAAAGAAGTTACAGCTACCATACGGTTGTGGTTTTTAAGAATGGTGTTCCCCAGTTTCCCAGTGTTCCCACTAAACAACATATCTCTGGCTCATTCTTCTTCCCTCCCCACACCCTGACCTCTGCAGCAGGATGGGGAGAAGAATTGGAGACATGAAAGGTAAAGATCAAGGGTTGAGATAAGAACAATTTACTGGAAACAGCAATGAGGTAAGAAAAGAACAATATCATTATTAATAACGGTGTGCAAGAAAGATGATCAGTTCACACACAAATGCCCACCTTGTGAAACCCGATGTTACCCTGCCTGGAAAGGACCCCCTTCCACCCACCCCCTGTCTATGGTGTTAGGTGGTGTTGGGGAAGATGAAACAGGAAAGACTTATAAATATGATTGCCTGGCAAAAGATGCTGAGTATATAGAAACTATAAACCAGATAGAAATGAAAGCATACTTTGAGATACCAGGCCTTGGTTACTGAACAACTGGAAAACAATGGTATGGCTACTGAAGNCACTCTTTACCCTCTTTACTACTTCACTCTCGACTTCTGCACTCTTTCTCTTCAGCTCTCTCTCTCTCTTGCTCTCCTTTACTTCTCTGGCCTGCTCCGAGCTGCAGCTGGCAGCTCTAAGCAGGCCCCCTGTACCCACGCCTTTCGTAATAAACCTCATGCTCTAAGACCTAACTTCAAAGATTTCTCGTCACCGTTTGTCCCAACCGTCCGAACACCAACCGAGACCTCCTACAGGTGGTACAGGAGAACCTCTGGGTCTGGGTTATGCCCCTCTTGGCTACTGCAAAAAATAACTGTCCTGGCCAGAATCAGGACATATACTAAACTGCTCTAATCATAAAACTTTTATTACTAACAAGGGAAATATTTGGAAAGAAAAGAAAAAGAGAACCTTGAAAGCAAGGTAGAAATTTAAATAAAAGATTCAGTTTCCATTATCCAGATAATCCTTTTTTATTAATTCTCACTAATAAGAGTTTCACAAAATGAAATGGAAGAGTTTTGTAGATTTTGACCTTGATGAGATGAGGAGAGGAGATAAAAGATGCAGGAGCAAATGCTATCAGGAAATCTTCAAAAATACTTAAATAATAGTGATATCAGAATAAAAACTGTTTGGGTTATTTTTCCATCTCTAACAATTGTACCAATAAAATCTGTCTTATCATTTTTAATTAAATAATGCTTCCTAGGCTTGATGTTTCAATCTTAGCAAGTTTGAAAGAAACTGGAAAATATTTCAGTTATAATGCTAAGATCTGCATGGCATTTGGCTTCCTGTCTACAGCCCTGGGGTATTCATTTGGCTCCAACCCAGTCTTTTGTAATATCTTTGTGTGAAGTGGTGAAACAGGATCTCTAATGTTATCCAAACATTTCACTCCATCCATTATGCAGATAGCTCCCTCCTCCAGACTGGCCTGTGAGTATTAAATATGCACAAATCCCAGAACAGACTCATATGGACAGACTGGGGAATGGGATGATGGAAAGCAATGCTATGGAAAAGGACCTGCATGTCCTGGTTTTTGGCAAGTTGAACACGAGTCAGCAGTGCCCTGGCAGCCAGGAGGGCCACTCATGTCCTGGGGTGCATCATGCACAGCATCGCCAGCCGGGCAAGGGAGGGGATTGTCCCACTCTGCTCTGCACTGGGGCGGCCTCACCTCGAGTGCTGCGGGCAGTTTTGGGTGCCACAGTATAAGAAAGATATAAAGCATTAGAAAGCGTCCAGAGAAGGGCAACAACGATGGTACAGGGCCTTGAGGGGAAGCTGGATGAGGAGTGGCTGAGGTCACTCGGTCTGTTCAGCCTGGAGGAGAGGAAACTGAGGGGAGACCTCATTGCAGTTACAACTTCCTTGTGAGGGGAAGAGGAGGGGCAGGCACTGATCTCTTCACTCTTGTGACAGTGAGAGGATTCAAAGGAATGGCCTTAAGATGAGTTGGGGGAGGTTTAGGTTGGATATCAGGAAAAGGTTCTTCCCCCAGAGCATGGTTGGGCACTGGAACAGACTTCCCAGGGAAGTGGTCACAGCGTGAAACCTGATAGAGCTCAAGGGGAGTTTGGACAATGCTCTCAGGCACATGGTGTGACTCTTGGGGGTGTGCTGTGCAGGGCCAGCAGTTGAACTCGATGATCCTGCTGAGTCCTTTCCAGCTCAGCATATTCTCTTATGCTGTGATTATTAGTAAATGCCTTTACAAACAGAAATGGAAAGAAATTTTTTACCAATTGTCATCTAAATGTCTTGTGTTCCCTTTTCAATTATTTTTAAATTTTCAACTCTTAAGTTTTCATGTTGATTAATTCACAAAGGTGTAATTTCAGCCTGAAGTGTAGGTATGGTGGAATGACAAAATAATTATTTATCTGGCCATCACAAGAATTCTTAATATGCCTTTATGTAATTACTTTGATCTACTGGGAACTATTTTCAAGAGCTACAGATAGAAATATAATGTGTTATGAATATAGGCATAAAAATATTTAATAACTAGTAAATAGCTGTGACATATGCTTAAACAGATTAGTTTTACTCTTGTACATCCAGGTCAGCAGAGAAGCTAAGATACAGACCAATTCCATGTGGCTTTCAAGGCTTGTCAGAGTCTGTCCTTAAGTATGTTAATTACTGCTATTAATTTCTGCTATCATACTCAGGTATAAAGAACAAGAACAAAATCAGTTCAAAATATTCTTGTCCTTGGATCACAATTGTGGTGTCGCACAGTGTGGTTTTACCAAGAGGGCTGACAGAGTCAGACATGAGCGATTGTCATTCCTTTATGGAATGATGGATAGTCTCTGCAACTTCATTAACACAGCATAACTCTTTGCCATAAGTCGTTGTCGCTGGTGGAAACAATGCCTTGAGGTAAAATCAGCTATCAAATTTACTACGAAGGAAATTATGGAAGGGCATGTGGTCTCTCTGTACGTCTTAGTTATTTCAACTATTATTTAAACTCCTTCTCTCTAATCACATTTTACAGTCCTTCAAAACACATGCTTAGCAGAGCCTGAAATTTGATGCAACCCACGGGATTTAATGAACTGCATGAATAAATAAGAAATAGGAAACTAAGGTGAGAATTTTAAAGTTTTCATCATTACTTTAACTCTCTTCATAAAGAAAAAGATGTGGGTTTTTGCACTGAATTAATGGGAATGAAACAAAGCAACTTTTCTTTGGGGTTTTTGGGGGATTTTTTGTCTCCGTTTTCAAAATAAACCTACTCTAGATGTCAGTACAGATAAAAGGACTTTGATTTAAGCAAAAGAAATTGGTCCATGTGGTGAAAGACTTATTCCAGGTGGAAATCACCACTACTTTATTTCAAGTGGATTAGTTCACCAAGATCTATGCATTGCTAGACCTTCAAATCAAAAACTGGAGAGCAGGACCCCCACCTACACAAAATGTTAACAAGGGCATATTACTTCTTTTCATAAAAGACATTAAGACTGTGCTTTGTGTGGACGAGTTAACTGAAAGAAGTATTGTAATCCTCTTCCTAAAGAAATTACTGATTGAAATCCTCAGCAATCACCACAACCAATCACATAACAATAACACCATTCAGAAAAAAAATTGAAAAAAAAATGTGGTAGGGACCATACAAAAGCTGAGTTTTTACAAGTCTTCTCATAATTAGCACTAGCTTTACTGTTTGTCTGTATCTTTCAAAAAGGACCAAACACCAACAGTCTTCAGCTTTTTCTACTACCTTTGATCATACAGGTTACAAAATTCAACTAACACAGCCTAAGAATCAGCAAGAAATAAATGAGTTATTTTCATTTTCTGCTGACCCAGGCAGAGGTACTGCTGAATTGCTCATCTGTGATCTATTCTTTCTTAAACCACATACTACAATGTTCTGACTTAGTGATACCTGTTTAACATACATTTTCTTTGCTTAAACTTTTTTTGAGATTTCTCTCTCTCTTCCTCTTTCAAACTCCCCTTGTTCTTTCTCAGGAGATACCTTATATATGTTGGCTGTGCTGCAGTCCCCTAGGAAACAGAAATTCAAATTTCAAGCTGCGTTCCTCACCTGTACACGTGACAATTAAGAATCTTTTTCCTAAACAGGAGTTCCTTACTCACTGAACTACTGACTGCCATTATTAAAAGCAATTTCACCTAATCCTTCATGGGAAAAAAAAACCCCAAACAGCAGAAAACACCCAAAGAAGCCACCATTTTTGTATCATCTTGTTTAGCAGGATAGACGTGTCTCTGTGGTCAAGGAGGATGGTGGTATTACAATACTGTCGGCACTGCTACAGGAATTGCAGCACATCACATCACTGAAATACTTGGGATCATACTGGTAACTCACAAACCAGTAGCTGATGTTTGTCCACCCAGCTGAAGCTGCCACCAAATATTTATCTTGGAGTGCCTGATTGTCATATACATTGTAAAAAAACATGCTCTGTCTGCCTATGCTTAAATGCACAGTGCAAATACATTCTCTCAGCATATTCTTGGGACTTATCAACCCTGCTACTGAAAAATTATTCAGCTATATTAGCTCCTTGAATAAAAGAAGAGCTTGTTCCCTTTGTCTGTCTTAACTGACTTACTGCCTTACATTAGACTGTATACTGTCATTTCAATTCAGCAATTAGCATTTTCTTATAGTACCACTGAGTACAATACTATAGCAAAGAAAACTTTAACTGAAGTAGTATTTTATTATCTGTTTTTAAATGCTTCTATCAAATATCTTACCATTCTCAAGTGGTACAATGTATGTATCATTGTAATTTAAAAAAAAAAGACAATATGGTCATTTTAATTCTTTGAGTTCTGCTCTAGATTCCTTTAAAAGCTAGCATTTAAGGAAACAGCTAACATAAAAAGGTGCTAATGCAAAAACATCCTCCTTGCCTTCTTCTCCTCCACAACTGCCATAAAAGCTTCTATATGATTAGACTAGTTCAATGTTTCTTTATGCCAAACTGATTACCTATAATCTAGTATTATGTGAGTTGTTTAAAAAAATAAACTAAAAGCTTTACCTACTCCTCAAAGTAGATTTAAACAAAACTCTCAATCAGACTTTCAGTGAGTAAAACTGAAGGGAGGAGTGTAAACAATTCACTGATATTACCTGATAGTAAAAGGAAACAATACTGGCTTTAAATGTCTATACATGTTTGTTACTTTTGATTGTTACTTGAACCCTTCAATCTAAGACTAGAAAGAACATTAAAGAATACTGTATCTTTGATGCACTATACGTCATCTGAAAATATGCACGTCTTCTGAAACACATCCAGAGGATTGCTGCAGTCATTCTGAAGAGTGATGCATAAGTTCTCAACTTATTATTAACAGCTTGAAAAAAGAGAAGCATATAAGAGCCCAGCATCACACTAAGTGTTCTTAAAGAAATTTAGTAGGACAGATGCTTCAGCTTTTTGAGTGTAATTCTGTAGTACTCAAGAAGACTGTAAAAAAATACATTCATATTCAAGGACAAAGAAATTTGATTAAAAGTATCATCCATTTTTCAAAACAAAAAAAATTGTTTGCTCCAAAAACTAATGGAAGATTGCTTCACAATTTGCTGAGGAACCTATAGCAGGTTTTGCAGAAAGAGGGAGATGGAACCAAAAAACTGTTCAGTAACACAGTGAAGTTTGGGAGGTGTTTTTGTTTGATTTTTATGATGATGATGATGATGATGATGATGATGATTACTACTATTATTATTTCACCAGCAATTTAACCAAGGCTAAGATGTTTGGCAGTGGAACAGCATATACCACATTCACTTGGTTGAAGCTGTGCATCCTGAATGGAGTGAAAAAAATATGTCAAAGTGAGATAAAATGAATCGCACCAAAGTGGTGGTAAATTACAGAAATTGTTTCAGTTAAATAACACAATTCATAATGAAATTATAAATATTTTTTTTCCTAATTTGTCTTTTTTTTCAATATTTTCCTAAATCTTCATTTCCTTTAAAATTTGATCTAAGCTGTAAGCTTAACATCTATATTGCTTAAAATATAAAGCTTCTATTTAAGCACAAGAGTCAGAATGTCTAATAGGATCTATAAATAAGTTTTGGAGGTTTGCATTTAATTTTAAGGAAATGCAAGCTCTTTATTATGGATAATAAGTTCTCTCTTATTTTTGGAGAGAAAGTTATATATGGAAACCAATAAAATAAAGTTTGTCATCAAATATAAAATACTACTTTAAATAGAGTGACACACAATTCTCTTGAAATAAACTGTGTATACATAGTTTCTGAAAATATTTACTTCATCTAGCATCTAAAACACAGTTCATCAAATGCTGGGATAGCTTTTTAGAGAATAAGACACTAATGAGCAGATATAAGGATGCCGAGAGCTACCCACTTCATGGGCTTTAGACTGTGTAGGGAATATTGGTAGGCTTTTATTCCTCTGCCACAACTTTTTTTTTTTTTGTTTGTTTTCTTCTTATGGACAAAAATATACAGAGCAAACAAGGATAATTAGTTGGGATTTTCAAATAGGAAATATTACTTTAAAAGGACACACTATAGAAGCAACAGACTCAAGAATACGACCTTGGAACTTCAGGTCCAGATTTAGTTTACTGACCTACAGTTTACAAAATGCCATTACTGTGTATACTGCCATATGTTGTCTAAATATCTTAGCATATAGAATTAGATTGCTGCATGACTTTCTGAATATTTCCCCTAAATGCAGTTTCTGCCTAGGCATACAAAATTCAGATGCTGTGATTTAGCATGCACTAGGAGGTCTCAGTAGGAAACTTGAATTCGGAGAGAATTACATAGGCTTACTATTCAACACCAAATTGATTTTCAAATTGCTATATGACAACCTACAGTATAAAGCTCTGCACAATTTGGAATCTCTGTGTTTATCTGGCCTATTATCCTTAAGAGTTTAGAGGATGCTGAGATCTGAAGTTGGCCATTTCAAAGAAGTGCACATAACATTCAGCTGTTATGCTTGTCAATTTCAAATCCATTTCCAGCTGAGGTCTAGAACGCAGATTCAGGTTCATTTAAACATAAACTTTTATGTTTTCCATCTGACATCTTCAGCAACTGAGCACTTGTGCTCTGTATTTTATGTAGCTGAAAGTACAGAAATAAACAAACCAAAAGAAAATTACTTAGCAAAGAAACATTTTTACATCAAAAAAGATTCTGCTTGTTTGCCCTTGTGCTGTAAATAAACTTTAGGTTGTTGAATTCATGAGATTGCTTTTGGTAAATACCAAGGTTTGATTATAGGTAGCAAAACGTGTACACCCATTGTTCTTTCCTCACATTAGTCATGAGATCAGATTTGCAATATTCATTCATAATAAGAATGGAGATAATAATCAACTACTTTTCTGCCAATGGATATGAGAGTGGCTGAACCAGATCAGAGCAAAAATCCTTCTGATTGGGGTCAAAGACAGGTGCTTAGGGAAGAGCATAAGGATGATGCAAACACATTTTTGTGATTACACTAGACCTATGTTCTAGCCAAGTTTCTAGTAATGCACTGTTCATAGACATCCTAAGCAAAGGTATTCTCTTCAGGTTTAACAGTCTTGTATGGGTTTTTCTTTTAAGTGCCTCCTGACTATATGTACGTCCAATAGTCTTGTTATCCTACAGAAACATATACATACTTAAAATCTAAATTTTGTGAAAGGGACATATTCTTTCACTGCTTCTGAAGTTACTTTTGGTAATATTTGTAAAAACAGATATATTCTGGTATAAGTTTGCTATAACAAACATGATTATGCTTCGGCCTGGAAAACCTGATTGTATGCCAGCATGTTCAAAATGTAACACCAAAGACACACTTTTTTTAGTTATTTATGCAAATGCTCCAGGGATATCTAGAGCTCCAAAACTATATTTTTTCAGCCATTACCAATTAACTACCGTCTTCATTCTTAGGATGAAGAGATTTAGCGCAATGTTTTCAAAAGATATTAGAGCAATTTTGGTGAAATTTTAGAAAACTAGGACTAACTTATCACAATTAAAGTCTTATTACTAATTAAATTTATATGACTTTATACCGGGTTACTGACAGGAAAGATATTACCTATTTTTCTGAAGATTTTTTCTGTACAGTATATTATCACATCAAGACTCAACATTTGTAGCTCGTGTAACAATAAGTTAGTAGACAACATATTTTGCTAAATTTGTATGTAATAGGTATGTAATTTCTGTGTACTTAACTTTGTATTTTCACAATTTACAGAAATGTGTCTCTAAAGAGATTGTTATAAACATATTTCAAATTATCCCAACAAAAAGGGATTTTTATACGAAAAAAAATCCCTTTGTGCATATTTTTATCCATCTAAACTTTTAGCAAAAGCTAGGTTTTCACAAATAGTACAAGGCCAGTAAAAATGGAAGATCTAGGGTTGACATAAGCATACATATGACTATATTTTTTAGGTGCAGACTCAGCAACTAATATTTGTTGAAGTAATCTTGAAAATAACATATTGTTCATAGCCATATTTTAGTAGTTGATTGTCAATAAATGTAAAAGAATACCAATACCAGTACACCTTTCATGCTTTCCAAAAAACAGCAGTTATAAAAAATTGCTCTCAAAGCACTGTAATTTGAATAAAAACAAAATACTGTTTAACTACAAAATAAGCTTGCAGTTTTCAATGACCAGAAAAAAAAGAGAGAATAAAAACAAAGAGAATAAATCAAACAAAAACAAAAATCAGACTTGATAGGTTAACATCAAGGTTTTAACATTAAAGGTAATATGGTCAGCTTATAAAATGATTGAAAGAATTTATATTAACATAAAAAAACTCTTGTTCAGACTGCATTTGGAAAGCTACAAAAAGTGGTCACACTGCAAATTGTGTCAGAAATGTATATTCCACTTATATGCAAGAAGAAGATCAGAAATTGCTTGGGACTTGGAATAATCTGTTTCTGAGGTACTTTTTGCTTTGGGGAAGAAGTAAAGGCATTTTAAATAGGCATAATGAAAAAATAAGAGTGGTTCACAGTAAGAGTGGTTCAGAATCGCAGCAGGTACAGAAAGACTGTTATATTATCATCCCTTGAAATTTACAAAAGTACTGAAGAAAAGCCATTAGTAATCTGGTCTAACTTTGAAGTTAGCCCTGCTTTGAGAAGAAGTTTGGACGACATACCTGCAGCAATGTTTGCAGCACAAATTTCTGTGCTTTCTATAAAAGCTCTATATATCAATGCTGTGCTTGGCAAAGATGATCAGAAGAATATAAGAAAAAATTTAGTTGCATATGATTCTGTAATGTAATTTGTGAGGAAGAAAACTGATCTTCCTACTAGCCAAAAGGATGGAGTGTTAACCAGCACTTACAGTCATAATGTTGCCTCATTTAGCATCTGGGGAACACTCAGAGGCCACAGTCTGAACTAAAGTAGGTCAACTAAACAAGCATATTTGACTAGCTTCTTTAGTTCTGAACTCTCTATTGTTTGTGTGTACCCTTAGCACCTTGTATCCTTGCATTTGTACACTACATAAATGAAACTCCCAGGTTCTCCTACTCTTTCTTCTTCTTCTTCCTTCCCCAGAGTCATAATACAGGTATTTTACCCTGCTCTGAAAAGACCTGAACAGTCACAATCATGGCCTTAATTTCTGTGCTGGTTCACTTGATTTCGATCAGGAACCTTGTCACACCATATCACTTCTACAGGAAACACCACCAGCCTGCCTTCCTGCCTTCCTGCCTGCCTTCCTTCCTGCCTTCCTGCCTTCCCTTCCTCCCTCCCTCAGTAGAGTGAAGAGCAGTACAAGTGTGACTTGTCATATCACAGGTGGTTTCACTATACGTCATGCTATCATATCAATGCAAGGACCAATACAGAACATAATTTTCATACTGAAACCAAAACACAGCACTATATGAGCTACTAGGAGAAAATTAACTCCACCCCAGCCAAGAAGAGAGCACCTCCATATAACCTTTTCACAAAGTTCCTACTGTGATTAACCCTGGACCTAGTCTAATTTTTATAAGGTAATGGCTCCCTGCTCTGCAGATCCTGTAAAATCCCCACAGGATTATCTAGAAGCTCTTGCTCATTGCTGTCCTACATTTAAGACTACTCAGTCCAAGAGCATTAAAACACAGCCTTAGACTATTAAAACAAAGCAGAGAGATATTAACTCAATAATTTCTCATTACTTATTTTCATGTTCATTTTTCTAGCAGTTTCTGGGTTTTTTTTACATTTGTCTGGAGGATTTTAGACTTCCCAAACTCTCAGCTTTTCACATATGTACAAATCTAATCTCTCTCTGTAAGCAAAGCTTGTCCAGAGTCCAGCAAGTTTATCAATAAGTTTCTGAGGTGGAAAGTGTATTTTCTGGCAGGCTCAATTCTGTAAATCAGGGCCTTTTTAAGGAAGGTCACTGTGGACATCTGGGCTACCTCAAAGCAGTGTGAGGCTGAAGAGGCTGGCTGATTTGATATGTGGTTTTAATGTACACTAGCATGTTTTGCAAGGAGAAAGGCCCAGTTTGGATTCTCTGAGCTAGCTGTGACAGAGAACTCCTCTGAATTCGTGGAGTAACTAGACAGAACTCTGCAGACTTTCAGCAGATTAGGACACAAAAATTAAACTTCTGGAACTTTCAGGCTGGAACATTTGCGGGAAGGAAACAATGTCATAAAATGGCCTTGGAGATTGCACAAGCCTCCTTCTGCATCACAGCCTCGAGGCAAGTGTCTGCCTAGAGCAAATTTTCACAGCTCAGTAAAGAATACTTGAAAATTAGTGTCTTTAATGTGAGTGCTAGCACAGCTCATACCAGGAGATAGCTTAGTACTGGGGAGATGCAGAAGACTCAAAATTAAGAGGAAAAATCTGATAAAAAATACATGATGGAGCTCAAAAGAAAATGAAGGGTTAGAGCAATGTAACCTGACAGAACTGCTGAAAATTCTTTTTTATTGCCCTCTTTTCAACATTTTTAATTTCCAAACAAAACACATCATGGTACTACTGTAATCAGCTGGAGGAAACAACTAAGAGGTAAAATTAGATTTAATGGAACCTCCTGATCCCAGATTCATGCTTTTGACAAGATCAAACCTACATGCAGAATTTCTATTTGAATGTGGGGGGAAAAAAAGGAAAAGAAAAAAAATGGAGTTCTATTGTTGAATAACAGGGGCAAAGTTCCAACTAACAAGCTAATGAACAAAGGAGTCAAGCAATGAAGGAAACAACCACAGGAATGTAGAAAATAGAAAATTTATGATCTAAGTCCTTGAAGTGGTGGGAACTGAGAAGATGATATCCATTTTAACATGGATGTTGCATGATAAGCCAACTACACCTCTGGTTTTGACCAGTTTTGTGGTGAGAATTTGCTCAAACAGTGACCTTTACTCACTATAATAGTAAAAAATACACCCCAGCTCAGACGGCCCCTGCCCACAAGAAGACCACTACACACAGAACTTGTATTATTACCT
This sequence comes from Cnemophilus loriae, assembly GCA_013397755.1. NCBI lineage: Eukaryota > Metazoa > Chordata > Aves > Passeriformes > Corvidae > Cnemophilus > Cnemophilus loriae. The sequence continues at coordinate 328,421 of VZTF01007979.1, read as the reverse complement.
CTTGGGACACAACTGCCTTTAAATCAAAGCAGGGAGAGGGTGAGCCAATACTTAGCCAAGTAATGACTTAAGTGACACATGCTCATAGCCTGAGGTCAGAACCACATGCCTCCTTCTGTGTGGCTCTGTGGATTTGCCACCTAGCTCCCTACCTGGGCAGAAGGAGTTAATAAGTACCTCAGCTCTGTGTGTGGATAGTCTTCTTGCATACTGGGTGAAAGAACTCAATTTTGAGATGAAAGTGTCAGCCTTCAGAGGAAGGCTAGCCAGTAGAAGGCAAAGCTATGACTCAGTGGTCTGAAATTTGACTTTTCAAATCATGCTGTTCCCTAAAACTACACCCATCCTTTGTTTCAGTGTTTTGTTCTTTGTTTTGTTTTGGGTTTGTTTTATTTTGTTTTTGTTGTTTTGTTTTGTTTTGTTTTTAAAGGTGTCAAATATGTTAATATTCATGTATTATAAAATAGATACATTTTGTTTTCTTCTGTGAACACTGCACTTCCTGCTTAGGAACAGTAAGGAGTGTTAACACGACAAGCCTCTCTTTTTCACTTCAGAATTTTCTCTCCTCCCGAAGGGATACAATCATTCTATGCTCTGGTTATGGATCTCCTCTCTCTGAATTATCAATCTTCAGTGAAATGCCTCAATAACCTTATTTTCAGGTCCTGAGCCCCTGGCAGCTCCCTTTAAAGTAAATGGAAGTTGCCAGAGGCTCAGCATTTCAGAATCAGGGCACTTAAATTTGTTGCCTGTCTCTGGATTTAAAAACCTGGCTTGAGGTTCACTTTTCTTTTTTAACTTTGCTCTATAATCCAACATCAAGGGAAAAGTGATGAAAGCTTACTTGACTACAAGAAAGAAGAAATTCAGCTTATCTGTCTGCTGGAGTTCATTATTAAAGAGACAGTGTGCATTAAAATAAAACCTTTTAATTCAGGCATTTTTTCTAATATGTTACAGCTATAAATAGCAATTAAGATTATGCAGCTCAGAAGGTTTTTTTTTCTTCTTCTCCAGCTTGTTAACTTTATGTTTTTGACAAGACTGCTTGTAAATCTAACATTTGGTCAGACTTGGTCAGGTTTACCTGAAATATTTCTAATGTGATACGCCTTTTCGTTTGAACCAACCTGCTAGTCCTGTCAGATCTTAAGTGGGCACTGAACTACTTTCTTAACAGGCTGAAATCGAAAGAGAAAGCCATACCTACAACTGTAATACTGTACCTTGTTCCAGATCACAGATATTAATGAAGCAAGGTCATCTCAAGAAATAGGTACTTGCTTTAAAGCAGCTAATAGTGCTGGAAAACAAACAAATCAAGAATTACTCTCCTTACACACAGGTTAATCTGATGACATTAATATTTTCTTACAGCTATTATTCTCCCGTATTTTGTACCTTTGTTTTGCTGCTAGGTTTTTCATGACAGGTTTTTAGCTTTGATCCACAGCAGAGTAGTGCACTTGGACCTGAATAGAGGTATACACACCTTTTGGGCAAGAATTTTGGGAAACTGAGTCACTTACTGGTGGTATTTTCCTCTTTGAAAGGAGGCATATATGTAGGACTAAAGATGCCACAAATTTTATATTTTCATGAGAATATTTCCAGTAGTGTCATATTTTACCTTGTACAAACTAGGTAATTTCCATTCCCTCCATTAAAGAAAAAGATGTACACACTATGAGCTAATGAAGAAGCTACAAAATATGCAAATCATCATAGCAGAAGAAAACATGATGGGCTTTCTTTATCAGAAATTTTATACACTAATGCATAGTAAATAACCAGGCAAATAGGAAGTAAAACCACCATACAACTAATTTTAAAGTTATCAGGACTTCAATGATGTATGAAAAGAAAATATGGGAGACTGAAATAAAACAAACAAAAAAAAGAAATGTCAGGAAAAGTTATAATCTACCTCTTCAGCATCTCTGGAATACATCCACTACTGCACAAATATCTCTTGTATTTCTGATGGTGGTTAACAATCGTATAACACTTACAAACTGTGAGTACCTCAAAGATTTCCCTTGTCTCATGGGAAATTCCTGCCTGCAGAACTTCTACATAAACTAAGTGCATCCTAAGCAGGGCGTTGAAAGCACCACTGCCTCACAATAACACTATCTCTCCCCTCTACCAATCAATACTTTTATTCAGAGATTATTTTATACATATCATTTTGAGAATGGACTCCTATAAATCTACAGAGCTAACACCATAAATCCCAAGCATGCAATGACATAAATCTTGCTGCAGTGAAAGTCATGTAACTAAAATGTTTTAATACTGCCCTTTTAAGTTTTTTTCTTTTTTGCTCTTGTTATTAATTCCTCAGTATGAAATCCTTAAGGCATTTATCTTGTTTCTGAATTATCTAGACTCAAAACTTTTTTTAAATTAAAGTTTTGATTTTGAAATAAATGTTTAGCAGAAAGGTAGAAAATCTAAAAAAAAAAAAGAAAAATACTAATATAAAATAAGAAAATTACACAGGAGCTAGAGAAAAGCTAAGTGGCTCAAGTAACATCACCTAACAAATAAATACATGTGTTACTCTTTATGTTGAAACAAGAAAACCCAGGTTTCTTACTGTTCAAGTCCAAATCTATATACAGGTATCTACATGTAGGTGTCTAAGCTCCCATTGTAGGCAATTGAGATATGTCAAAACAGAAGGCAGAGCTTAGAAACTAGACTGTTGACTAATCTTTCTCTTTTCACAGAACCAGTGAATGGTTGATGTTGGAAGGGAACCCTGGAAGAAAACTTGTCCAACTCTTCTGCTCGAACAGGGCTACCCAGAGACAGTTCCAGTACCATATGCAGATGGCCTTTGAAATCTTCGAGGATGGATCCCAGCACCTCCCAGGCAACCTGCTCTATCACCCTCACACACACCTAGAACTACTTTATGTCTACAGGAAACTTCCTGTGTTTCACTTCTTGGCCATTGCCTCTTTTTCTGTCACCGGGCATCACTGAAAGGGACCTGGCTCCATTATATACATTTTATGCATTGGTAAAACCTCCTGAGGCTGCTCTTTTCCAGGCTAAACAGGCTCTGCTCATTCAAAATTCCATATTATGAGAAATGCTCCAGTCCCTTCACCATCTTTGTAGACCTCTGCTCCACTTTATAGTTCCATGTGTCCCTTTTACTGAGGAGGTCCAAACTGGTTGTGGCCTCACCAGGGCTGAGAAGAGGGGCAGGATCACCTCCCTTGGACTGGCTGGCAACACTTGTCCTAATACAGCCCAGAATACCATTGGCCTTCTTTGCCACAGGGGCACTGCTGGTTCATGTCCAACTTGATGTCCATCAGGGTGCCTTGGCCCTTCTCCACGGAGCTTCTTTCCATCTGTGTGGCCTCCAGCTTTGGTGCTTGAGGTGTTCCTCTTCATATGCAGGATGTTGCACTTTCCCTTACTGAAGTTCATGAGGTTCCTGTCCAACTATTTCTCCAGCCTGCTGAAGTCCCACTGGATGGCAGCATGATTCTCTGATATGTCAGCTATTTCACCCTGTTTTGTGTCATCAGGAAACTTGCTGAGGATATGCTCTGGCCCATCATCCAGACCATTAATGAACATGTTAAACAGGATTAGACCCAGTACTGACCACTGGAGGACACCACCAGTTACTGGCCACCAATTAGATTGTGTGTAGCTGATCATCATCATCTGAGCCTGGTCATTCAGATGGTGTTCAATCCGATCATACAGCCTACACATCAACAGCTTCTCTTCGAGGATCTTATGAGAACAGTGTCAAAGGCCTTACTGAAGTCCAAGTAGACAATATCTACCACACTCCCCTTGTCTACCACAGTAGACATTTCACCATAGAAGCTTAACAAGTTGGTCAGGCACACCACAAGATGGTATGACAAAATGAGCAAAGATTTTCTCCAGACATCAGTAACACTGTCACCTAGAACTCACTGACAAGAGTAAATATTTGGTTCATTTGTAGAACTACATACAGATCTTTAGCATGCAGGCAGCCAAGGCTGGCCTTCGACTGTGTGGAAATGAGATCCTGCTTTGCCAGACCTTTTTCTCTTTTTGTAGAGATGTTAAACTCAAGCCTATCCTTGCTCTTTCCATAGCCAAGGAATAGTGGCTTTCCCAAAAGACTGTTATATTTCTTCTGGTGACAGCATTGGATGATTCCCATGCCAGCAGCCTTATATCCTTCCCACTGACTTCCCTATCTCAAAACTTTGTGATGCACTTTTGTTGCAAAGGTGAGTTGTGAAGAGTTAGGGAATGAAGCAGGTAGAATGAGGAGGGCTGACTGTCTCACCTTGAGCACTGGGTTCATGGTGCAGTCGATATAAAGGCAGCAAAAGCGTGGGGACCTTTCTTTTTCCTGTCTACAAGCAGTGCTGCTACCCCTCTCCAACCACTTTATGGTAGGGGATAAATCCTTTAGCTTTCTCTAGTCTGAGTAATGGTATAACTATTTTCTTTGTTTCACCTGAAAAATTGGCACGTCAAATAGAAACATCCTGTGAAGTGACTTCAGCTCATGGGCTGTCAACCACCATGCAATATACATAAAGGTAGCCTCACTTCACAAAACAAAAACAAAAACAAAAACAAAAACAAAAACAAAATTTAAAAAATTTAACATTTAAAAAATAGAATTTTACTGTGTGAATTAATGTAAAAAACTTTTCACTACAATTGGTTCTCCATTGTCACATTCTAGAAGAAATCAGATACTGCTACTTAAAAGTAAACACAAGTAGTGAATTACATCTATTACATTTATATCCTTTTGCACTGTAATATAAGCTCAGGAACAGCTAGACTCAATAAATCTACTCAAAAAATTGCAATGTAAGAAGTATCATGAAGTGCAATGCATAACTCAGATCTATTTTACTCTGAAATCGGGATAAAGGGAGTTACCTGAATGGGAAGATATATAAAAAATATTCTAGAGATTGGCATGAATTTCAGTGTATGCTATCATCCTGGCTGCATAGCAGCAATGATAGCAGAGACTGGGTAGCTCTGGGTTAGAAATTCTGTGCAAAGTAGCAGGACAATTAATTCACCTTGAAAATATTACTGAACTACTTGGCTACCGACAAAGATGTAACACGGAGTTGTGCCAGCCTTAGCATTTAAATTAATATCCACTCTAACTCAGGAATTAGTTATCTCATATTCATGAAGTCTCATACTTTTGATCTACACAATGTAAATGCAACAACTAAAGATACAGAATTAGAAATATTAATTTGGCTTTTGGTTTGCCAACCAGTTTATTACGGTTTGCAAGAAGATGAGTGAAACTTCAAGTAATGTGTTAATTAGTCAAATTTCTTTATTCATAGAATCTATGAAGTTTCATGAAGTGAAAGAAGCTTAAAGATCATCTACTCCTGCCAGATGATTTACCATGGATAGGGACACCTTCAACTAGACCAAGTTGCTTGAAGCTTCATCCAATCTGGCTTGAAAACTTCCAGGGATGAGGCATCATCAGAAACACAAAGTAGGGCCACTAACTAAAGATAAAACGGCTTGACTTTTACTACAAAAACCTACAGAAGATCTAACGATTTCCTTCTACAGCATTTCTCAAAGAAATATTATCACTTCTAAAACTCGTGGTGATCCTTCCAACAGAAATGTTATTTTAACCATACTGTCTTGCAGCTGAAATATCATTATTCATTGCACACATCTATTTCCCTCTCTTCTTTTTCACTGCACAGTCCTATATCTCAGTAGTTTTGCTGTGAACATAAGCACATTTTGATAACTAAAAAAAAAATCATCCTAAGATTCTGGATTTGAAACATGCTGCTGACATGTAACAATCTATTTTCTATTCATCTTTCTATGTGAAAATCCAATTGGTTTCACTGGGAATTGTAACGGACAGATTTATAAAATTATCAGAACACTGACCTCTCTTTTATTCACATAAAAATATAATATCATATAGATAGAAATCTGATAAAAGAATTAAGATAGCTGAAGATTTTCCCATTTCAGTTTTCAGAGATTAACTAATTTGAGCTAAACATAATTTGAAATGGCAGCACAAGGAGTCCATATGCTTGCAGTTCAGCTGTTAGCTTTACAGACTAGAAAGAACAGAGTCTGCCTAACTATAGGTCTTGAGGGAGTTTCAAAGCTTCCATTTCAGTTGGACAATTTATTCAATCTCTATATTTTAGTGATCTATGCCACTGTATTTCAATAGTCAAATCTCTTGACACCTTAGGTTAAAAACCCTCAAAAATGGAACCCCTAAGATTCCTATTAAGTAAATATGTCTTAAGAAAAAAATGCTAATAAAATGTTTGCAGTAGATATGAATAGGTCTTGGTGAAGCTATAGGCTATGCCTGAATTTAAATGCTTTTTTTTTTCTTATCCTGTGTTGTGCTGACCTAATTTTTCATGGAAGAAAAAGACAAAACACTAAATCAATTAGATGATAACTCTTTGATGTCTCTTCCCAATGGAGAAGCAAAAGCTCTGAGGCAAATATTATAGGAATAGTCATGATCTAATGCCAAGGGAAATCTTCCACTAGAAAAAAACACCAAAGGGAGAGAGTTTTGCGGGATAGAAAGAATCAGAAAACAATGATGGAAGTTGAATCAAAATAACAGTGAAAATACTTACACTCAGTAGTATCTGCGAACAAATTTTCTAGTAAAATTTATAGTAGATTGTTTCAGTTTTGTTATTTGACTGGATTCTGGATGACTGGATTCTATCCCTGTCTTCTCTACTTTTGACAGCAGTTCCTGTGGCTATTCTAGCAGCAAAACAAGTGCATTAAACACAACTAACATAAATTTCATACTATATGTATTGCTAAATCATAGTTCAGTTTTCTCTGCCAGTCAGTCTCAGACACGTAACCACGGATCCTGCACAATAAACAAACATTTTCTTTGAGAAAAAAAATTCTTGCTATAGCAGCTATCTATTTAATAGCTTTTCCATAGGGGTTCTACAAAAAAAAAAACAAAAAACCAAAACCACAACAACGACAACAACAACAAAGCAAAAACACTTATCTCTTCATCCTAATGGGATCAACACCTTTGTTTTAGATTCCCTTTCTCCTGAAAAGAATGTCCTAATGATAAAACACACAATGAGAATTTGAGAATCAAAAACTTGGGTAACTGGCCCTCTTAAGCTGCCTTTGGTGGTCAGTTGGCTTAAAAATACTACGCATTGTATCTCTGGCAGAAGGAAAATAAAAAGAAAAAACAAAATTGAGCATGACTCTATTCAGATCTGAGCTTTATCTGTATGGGATGGACCCCTTGTAAAATCCATTCTTGCTCTCTGCCTTGTTCTTTGTGTTACACTGACTGGGCATGAAAACAACAGTATGGAATGCCTGGGACAGCAGCTTAAATTAAAACAGATTTGCCAGCTTGCAGAAAGGCATACATGATTTTTCCACAGAAAATATATCTTCATCTTCTACAGAACAGTCAACTGATGGACTCATGAAATGCATGAAAATAAGATGTATCATTTGCAAATAACCAAGTCCAGCACTGGGAAACTTTCACTATGAGCAACCAGATGGAGTCACCTCCAGACTTACACAATGTATTTGCTAAATTATGGTGACTGTGACTCTACAATATTATATCTATTGCTTCAGTTTGGTTAATTTGTCATTAGATGAATGACTCTATGCTCTTGTTTAGCTTAGACTTTAATATTGCAGGCGCAAGGTGATCTTCAAAAATTGTTTTCAGCTGACTGTGTTGCTGTTTTATTCACATGTCAACAGCATCTGGTAAGCATGCATTGTAAATTGCTAATTCAACTCCAAGATCTAAAATTAGTCAAAGTTCTAGAAAGAGCATGTGAGCAGGTGTTAAAAGACTGAATTTGACTAGTCTGATCAGCTGATAAGCTGAGCTATTGGAGCTATTCTTGGCTCAAACCCACCCTGGTCTGATTACTACTACTAGGTATAATCTCCATGAATTGATCTCTTTTATGGAAAGCCTCCATTCTCCCTCCCCTGGAGTCCACATATCCTCAAAAGAATGACTTCCATAACTTAGCAATACACTATACCATGAAAAAACCAATTGATAACAAGAGTAAAACTTACTTTCAGCTTTGTTTCTAAACTTGTCTGAGACTACAGAGACTTCTTTGAGTTACATAGGACTTGGATAAATTTGGCTTAACATTTAAGAAAGCATGTTAAAATTCTAATTTTTAATGTTATTCTTTCATTTCATTTGGCTTAGAAAATTAAAAAGCTCAGACTGTTTTACTGAGCCAAAAGTGTTCTACACACTTTTATCTTACCACATTTTAAACACAGTTTCCTAATATCGGGATTATTAGGAAGATCTTACCTGTATGTAATGTACTAGCAGAGATAGTACTTTCAAACAATAAAGGATCTCAGTTAAACATTGCTATTTACTTCAGCAGGCTACACCCAGCAACATCTACTTCTACTGTTGTACACTGAGAAAAGCAAAAAGGAAAGATTCAGCCTTCAGGAAATCCTGATCATCAGGCACTTGTGTGGCAAGTGCAACACTTGCATGACACACTTTGTGTGTCAAAGCAAAATCAAAAAGGCTGTGCAAAATTCCTCCCATATCTGAAAGTCCATAATTTTCTTCATAGCTCCCAAAGACAGCATATTTCAGGTTTCTTTTCTACTCCCATAAAAACTTGGAAAATCCATCCACGACAATTTTTGGTGCTAAATGGTTCAATATTTGACTTGAACTCCTTTAAACATAGCAGCTTTAATCAGTTTATCTAGCTGCATCTTCAGTAAAACCACAGATATAAGAAGAATAAACTACAAAGAATAAGAAATCATCTACAGCAAAATTGGCCTCTGACAGATATCACACATGAAAGGTAACAAAATGGTTGCTCCTGACGCACTCAGGCTACAGAGAGACTGCATGAGAATTGAGTCCAAGCGAAAGTATACCAACAGAGAGATCACAATTAGCATAATTTATGTTCTTAACAAAGATTGACACAGCTTTCAAATTATTTAACAGCAATATTCAATTTTGCAGAAACCAACTGAGATTATCCAAAGCTTTTCAGGAAGGCAGTATGCAATTTCCAACTTTTGTCTAGTGGCACTTATGAAAATAGAACTTTTAGGTTTATGGTGAGTTGTGAATTAGTTATTTAAATTACCATGTTCAGTAGAATGGGAACATTAATGCAGGAGGTGCTTGCCACACCTCAACCCTTTCACCATTTTTAGTGACAACACTTTCACCATTGCTCAGAAACAATATTACAGTATTCAAACGCAAAGTTACATGAAAAACATTATATTAGAAGTTAATGCACTACTAATTAAATGCTACACAGCGCTTTTGTATCTCGATTTATCAGAAGGGTGTTTTACTACTATCTTACTCTGGAAGCAGCTTGGGGAAGAGATCGCAATCTGAGGGTCAGAGTCCATGCTATATCTCTCTCTAGGTCAAACATCTCAAACATACTCAAAACTTCTCTTTCTTCCTATTGTCTCTTCTCTTCAGGCTCAGCGAACCTGGAGGATTCAAAGCACCATCACTGATCCTCTCTACTTATTTGTACAGGAGAGAAATCAAGGCTGACCACCGAGGTTATCCACATTCACCTGCAATCCATGCTCAGTGGGAATCCCCATCCTCCTCATACTGCAGAGTTATAAGGACTAGGAATTTTAATTTTAAAGGGATTCATTTTAGGAAAATAGTTCTTAATCATATTTAAAGAGAAAAATATGTCTCTGGCAACTTTGTGATAGGAAAAGAAAATCCTCTTTTGAGGAGATCACAACAACATGTTCTGAAATAGAATTTCTTTAAAATCTGCAGTCAGGATTTATCAAGAGAAGGAATCTTTCCTCTAGGCATTAAGAAAGCTATTTTGCTGAATTTGTATTCAACTCATTTACATGTAGACAGAAAAATAAACAAATACTACTTTTAGTTGCTTCGGTTTCACCTGTTTTTCTGTTTCTTTTTGTTTTTAAGTTATTCTTGTAATTATTTTTGTCTCTTGCTGACCAAATTGACTGTGGCTGTGTAAATGCTACCAGCTGACCCTATCTCCTGGAGCTGCTTTCTCTGAGGCTGTGGCACTGGACTCCCACTTGACCAGCCACCCTGGGTGTGACCCTGCCTACCACCCACAGTCAGATGTCCTTCCTGGTCTTGCCTGCCCCCATTCCCAGGGATGTGGGGCTAGGGCTGCTAGTCTTATCTCTAGCACCACCCAGCCGCCTGCATCACCCAGGCAGTTATTTTGGAAAAATCTCACTTGGAAGAGTGTGTTGAGGCTGTGTAAAGCAGCAATCCTCCTGAAACCACTTTAACAGTCAAGCAGCATGGTGCCCTGAAAGAGGGTTTTATACAGAGGTAAGGCATTTGTTTCTTGCCCACTTTATTAACTGAGGTCACCGAGCTGAGCTGAGATGGGGGAAACCATTCAAGTTGGCCCCAGGGAAAAGATTCTGTGTCCCGATCAGCTGACTGGCCATGTGGAGATCCCCAAGCAGCAGAAACAGGAGTTACACATGGATTCCTAGAGCCATATGTCCTCAGTCCTAAGGGTGGGTCTCAGAGTGCTGTGGATTTCTCAAAAGAACACATGTAGCTCACAGGCTGAACCTGAAGGTCTCTTCTCTCCTCAGATATGAACAACCCCAGACACATCTGTGATGGGTGTTGGGCAGACTCAGGCAGCTCCAGAGCCACCACTGGCCAGAGCTGAGCCCAGCAGCCATACTGGTGGCACCTCTGCAAAAATATACTTAAGACCGAAAGCACTCCACAGGCAGAGGACAAGGGAACAAAAAGTGAGAGAAACAGCAGTGAAAGCACTGAGGTCAGGGAGGAAGAAGGTGAAGAGGTTGCTCCAGGCACTGGAGCAGGCATTCCTCGGGGAGAGCCTGCAGAAGAGGATTTTGCTCCTGAAAGACTGCATCTTGTGAGAAGAAGACTCACTGGAGCAGGGTAAAAAATGAGGAAGAAGAAACAGTAGAGGCAAAGTGTTACAGAGACTGACTGCAAGCACACAGTCACCAGCTCAGGGAGAAGACGAAGCTGAAAATGAGAACTGACAGAGGAAAAACAAGTGGAAGAAGATGAGTGAGGGAGTAGCTGGTTGGGAATTTGGTTATAGCTGAGGCTAAACAGCCACAGCAGGCAATAAGTTTCTGCTCCGGCAGTTTAGGTTTGGGAGAAGATAAAGGAGATATAGCATGAATACTGCATTAATGTGTTTTATTCTGCTATGAAATATTAGGATATACCATTACCTGAAGATATTTAAGGTTAAGTAAACATGCAATGAAACCAGTAAGGTTTTTTTGCTATATTTAGTAAGAAAAAACGGCCTTTATTTTCAGCTTATTCTTTTCTTCTCTCTCCCTCCCTCTATGAAACTAAGTTGAACATCTTAGCAGCTCCTCCCAAACTATATTACTTTAACCAGATTTTTGAGGCTATGATAAGCTTACTGCAATTCTTAGAGGCCCTACTAAGCCATTTCAGTTTTTAAACTGAAAACCTAGAAAGGATTTTCATTTCCACAAAAAAACTCATAAATCCAAAGGCTGGAGACCTCCATTAGTAGTTATGACCCTTGTAACCTTAAGCTGCAGTTTTACTTTAGAGGATCTAAACTGACTGCAAGGTGTTCCTGATTAGAGAATAATTAATTTCATAGGTTCAGTGACTGGACAACACGTAGAAATTAACACTGTTATGGTTTGTTTGCATAAAGAGCTTAAAATGGAAACACAGAAACACCAGTATTTCAAAGTTTCCAAAATTTGTTAAAAGATTAAAGCAACTAACATTTGAGAAAAAAAATACCCAAACCCAAACACAAAACTAACCTTCCCAGACCAAACCCCAATAACTTTTATAATGGAATTAGAAGAAACATATTCATACAGAAGATGTTTATAAAATATCCTTTTCAAAAAATGGCTATTGATACAGATAAAAATGCTTGTTCGCTAGAGTGGTAGCAATCCCTTGCCTAACTGCATGTTATTTGCAGAGAAAATAAACTAATTTCAAGTCCTGTTGCTGTACTTGAATGACAACCCATTCCTATGTGAGGAGAGCTGAAGAGGATGGTTATACATGTGCATGTTCTGAAACCTTTGTAGAATGGTAAGCTACTTAGAGAGAGAAGATGAGATTTTCCTCAAAGTCATGGGTCGTACCTTCCTACCATGTGGAGACATTGGCTGTGCTTTATGCTCTTCTGAAAATCCCAAACACAAAACAAAAACCTGTGAAAACTGCTTGTTTGTGTTCTTCACGTTCCCAGTTAATGAGATAGTGGTATGGGAAATAAACTTTGAGGATATATTTGTTCCTTTTCTCTTTTGCAACAGTTAACATCAGAGTGCAGATCAATTTTCTCTGAAAATCCCAGTAGGGTCCTGGTGACCGCAGCTACTGTCCCACCAAAGATCAAGGACCAGCTATCTGGTTAGCATTGTCACTTGACAATTCTGGTACCAAACATATTTATACAAAACTGGCTGACCTGAGTTCCTTAGTCAGGGAGGAAGAAAAGGGTTTATTTGGAGAAAACACAGTTTACAGCCAGAGAGCATCATCAGATGCTTCCGTTTCCTTCTTCAGTGTGAAACCTTTTAAGTTAATTTTTTGCTGGGAAATATTTGGACCACTCAGTTTGTCCGGTAAAGTATTTGTGGTACAGAACTCTAGCTCAGACTTTCTCCATGAGCTCTCTGATGACCACGTAACAGATTTTGAGCGTGCTGGCAGAAAGCCATGTGGAGTTCCTCGCTCTGTGCTCCTCATCCACCCCAGGACACCAGACAGACTGCAAGTGTATTCAACAGCTGCAATTCTACATATGAAATGGGTAAGAAGCATAAAAGGGCAGTTGAAGGCACCTTGAAGCATGCAGAAATTCTGCATCTGTCTGCTGCAAAACTAACTAGGAGATGTCGTCTGGTGGTTGTAATTGGATCCCTCCATCCTTGTCAAAGTTCCTAGCAAAAATTGCTGAAAATAAGCTCTTCTTAGGGCGTAAGTTGTTGGTAACACAGGAAGGTGTAATTTCCACCTTTCTGCATCATCTTTATTGACTTTCTTTTTTCCCTGTACTCAGGTGGATTAACATTATACAGTCTTGAATATAACTTAAAAAAAAAAAAAACCTCAGCAGGCTGCCAGAATGATTTGAAATTGCAATTTCTATTCATAGCACAATGATATGTGAAAAGTGTTTATGTGTGTTTCTCATAAAGTTCTTTTCAGTTAATGAGCTAAATGTATGGGAGAGAGAACTCTGAGATGTCCTTGTGTCTATTTGTGCATCAGTCAACACCAATCTTTTCTTAAAACACACAACCCTAAAATTTGTAACCGTTTCCCATCTCGTCTGAGTAAGACATTATTCTAACATAATCTGACCTCATGTTCTGAATATTTGAGTTAGGAATGGTATAAGGCCTATTAATAAAGGTTATCTAATTAACCTTGAGGTAGACTAAGCCATTTCTAATGTTTTTTCTTGGGTATATTAATCTTGCAAGGTTTCTAATGACATTAATTTGCATTTATATAATAACTTCCCTACAATAAGTACCACAAAAACTTTAGTTTACAAACTCAGGAAATAAATTCTCCATGCATCCCTCTGCAAAGCCCCATAGACTTTTAAAAGTTTGTGATATTCAGGTCAGTCAGACCAGAAGATAGGATCAAGACCCAAAGACACATGCCCCATATTAGGAGCATTTTTGACTTAAGGACTGTACAGTTGGCCTCACTTACACATCCATAGAGAACTAAAGAAGCATTTGGACAACGCTCTCAGGCACATGGTGCAACTGTCAGGAGTGGTCCTGTGTAGGAACAGGAGTTGGTCTGTATATGTTCAGTAAGTCTCAAAGGAACAATTTCTGATATTATCAGATTTTTCTATAAACTATTAGATTTTATTTAACAAAATTTTCATTTGGTGAAAAAAAAATTCAGAAGAAAAAAGTAGTGCTATGGAAGACAATATGTGGTAATTGCAGGGAAGAAGTGCAGGTGTTTTTTTCACAGTAATCAACAATATCATTCACTGGTTTATATCAAAACAGCAAAGTAAAATATATTCTTTTCCATCTGAAAATAATGTTGATAAGAAAGTAATTCGGAAGCTGTGACGTTATCTAAAAGACTAGGTAACCCTTGCCCTTGTTAAGAAGCCAGACATCAGCGAACATGCTTAAGCAGGATTTTCATAGATTGCCTCTCTCAAGAGGCAAAGCACAATAAGGTACTTTAATAATATTATGAAGAAGCACAATAAGATAACAAATAATTATTTTCAGGTATCATAAATGTACATTTCAGCTTATATTCCCCATGGAAAGAAGAAACTAATAAAAAAGATTAATTGGAAATAATGTGCAGTTATCACAATTTTACACTAAATAATTCTTCATGTTGTCCTGTCTTCAGACCTTTGTAGAAATATCGCCTTTCAAAGTTTAGAATAAAAAAGCTTTATCTTTGCTGATCAATATTCTTATTGTTTCCTTATTGTTGAAAGATATGTATTTGACTATGTTTTTAATTGGAAAGATTTTTAACTTTTACGTTATGCTAGGATCATAGTTAAAGCTGTTTATATCACTATAACTGCATGCTGGCATGTATGAAACATTTATATATTCTTTAGGAAATGAACACTTATAGCTATCATGAATTAGAAATTACATCCCACATATACGTTTAGATGCAAACGCATTCAAGCAGTCTTTAATGTTAATAGAAGCATTGATGAATATCAGGTAGTTGGGTTTAGCAAACATTTTTCTGCAATATCCCTAGGTCTAGCTGATACAATGGTGTGAGAAGGAATCAGATACCTGATTGTTAGTGAACTTTGCAGCTTCAACTGTCCAGTTCAGAGAAGTGCCAAAACATCTGAAAATGCTTCTGTGATTCTACAAATCTGAGTGATACTCGCTAGCTAATTCTTCTCACTGTGCTGAAGTGGTTAACAAAAAGATTGCGTGAAGGAGAAATACTACAAGGAACATCTAGAATACTTGTATTTCAGAAAAAAGTTTCTCTCTGTAAGGCACACTTCACACACACACACACTTTTATGAATACACACACATGTACATGTATAATCTCTTTATAGAATTGTAGGCATGTCAGGTTTTCAAGACATTACTGGACATGCTGTCATCACCTCACAGAGCAAGATATAGAATTCCTAGACTTTGCCAAGCAGAAACACTAAGCAGCTCTTGGCAGGCACTGCCCAATGTAACCTATGACACCTGCTTCGGATTTCCAAGCTAGCTTAGTTGTACCTAGTTAAGAGAGCTCCATATCTGCTCTATCTCATAGCATAAATGCACTAACTGATTAACTGATTAGCACAGAAATCTTACCGTACCATTTAAATACAGATAAGTCTTCTTCCCTTCTTCCTTCGTCTTCTAAGAAGACCATTCAAGGACATCCTAATTTTATACTGAATTTTTGCTCTCTTTCTCCTTTCTACATGAATAATGTCCCCAAAAATTATCCTAGGTAATTAGCCATATGGTGTGCAACTGCATAAGGAAGTACAATAGATTTGTTTTTCTTAAGAAAGGTGAAATGATAAAAAGCTTATAGGAAAAGTCAATATTTTATTTCTAAATGTATCTTAGTTATCTTATTCCTCTGCTACAGAAACTTAAGGTGTCAAGCATCATTCAAGATGTCTGCTTCTAAAACAACGTCCTTGCCCAATAGCTTTAAAAGTTACCATGTATCAATCCTCAAATTTTCTTTAGTCACTATGGGTTTAAACATTTTTAAATAAAACTTTGGTGAAACATTAGAAGGGCTTTTTCTCGAAACAATATTGTTAAAAAGACATAACACTGTAGGAGCTCAGATTCACCAATTAAAGGGAGCACCAGTGATTTACACTGTTTTTTGTGTTGCTTTTCATTTTGTATTATAAAAAAAGGATTCATTTTGTCGGAGTTTTTGGCAATTTCACACAATTTTTTTTTTGAAATAACTACTCAGTCTGAATGTTTGTCACTTTTGACAAAATGCTTCCCCTGTGGCTGTGCGTCTTAAAAAAAAGTAACAGAAAGTTATTGTGAGAGAACATCTTAGCTAGAAGTTATGGGGATGAAAATCTCATGTTAATGAAGTGGAATAAGCTACCCAATCTCTGTGTCCTCCCCTTTTTCATGCAACTTTGGGTATTTCAAACAAATTCAAATGAATTTGTTTGCAAGATCCTTCTCACTGATGCATAATTGACCATACAGACCCAAGAAACAAGAATTAGAATAGGAGAAATCATCCAGAGCAACGATCAGATAAAAGACAGTAGATATAGCCAGAGAGTTACTTCACTCTCACTAATACAATAATGAAGGTAAACAGCACAGAATGAGAAAATAGGGAAATAACTTTTTTTACAGTGATTCAGTTACTGAGTGTACAGGATATCCAGGTCCAGAGAATGTCTGTTTAAGAGGGCAGGGAACCCTCGTCTCTTTTCAGGCAGGGATTCTTCCAGGTCTATTAGCCACACAGATATTTTCCTTTTTCTACTTATTATCACACAAATCTTTGTTCTACTCTGACTGTAATTTCTAGAACAGCCACTTCAAAAATATGTGCTGTTTTTGTTCCTTTTTTTTTTCTATTATTTTTCTCTTCAATTGATGGATCAAAAATGGGAATCTTTGTTTCTTAGCACTGATTTTTTCAAATTTTGTGTTGTGTTATATATTCAGTCCAAAAAATTAACTTTGGAAAGCATGTCACATTCTGCTTATAAAAATAAATGGGCAGAGAACATTTTATTACTACATACAGAGCTCTAATATAAATAGAGAAAATGGTCAGTTTTCTTTCAAAGCAAGCTTCTTGTAATTCTTTGTAATATCCCACCTCTCCACCTTCCTCATTCAAGTGGCATTCATTTTAGACATAGCATTATTAGCAATAAGACCCTAATGAGACATTATTTTATATATATATAAATCGAAAAATGTCCAGGACATTTGATTAATGTCTTTAACAGTCATAATCATACTTACATTTGAAAAAACTAGATACCTGTTTTTATATATTTTTCAATTTTAGTATCTGCTGTAATTAAGTTATATAATATTTAGTTTGCTAAATCCTGCAGTTGCTTCCTATTCCTTCTGCTTCAAGAACATCTGGAGGTTACCCTGCAGTAAGCATAATATACATAGCCGTTATAATCAAAACTGACTACAATTCTGTAGTATTCCGTGCTCATTTACAAGCAATATGTAGGGGTTTTCCCCAGTGATTTCTCCCCTTTACACACACTACACATACTACACATTTTTATGTTCTTCTATTCACTTTAATACAGCCATTATCAAGCCTATCATACCCAAGACTGTATTATGAATAATATTTTTCTTTCCTTATATAAAATTGTCGGAAGGATGTGATGACTGGTATGTTATGAAGTAGCAATAAATGTGAAAACTGTAACTGGAATAAAGAACTGGTGTTTAGAATAACATAGTATGAAATCGTACTTTAAAACCTTCACTTATGGCTCTCTGCTGTCAGAATACATTTATCCAAATGTTTTTCTGGTCTTCTATAATGGTGTCAAAAGCTTTAGAGCTGAAGCTGGAAACAAAAGTTGTTAAACTAAAGGTAACCATCATGAGGTGGGTTTCCAACATGCAGAACCAGTCTTAGTGAGAGCCAAGAAAGATTCTCCTTCAAGTGCTCTCATCCTGAAAACTGATGCCCCACTGAAACTGCCAGACCAAGGAGGTCATTGCATTCTCAGTCTGGCCTCAAGTCAGCCCAGTCTCATTGAGAGGCCTATAGGGTAGACAGGGTACAAAAGGCAGCCACACAGAATCACTGGGCTGCTGATTAACTGTGAACTGTGTGAGAAATAATTACCCTTTATGGAGAACTGCCCCACCCCTTCCCTGGAAACTGTGGCTCATATTTTTAAATGTCACATCCACTTGAAACTCATCTGAAAGACGGCAAAAAGGAAACAGATGATGATCTTTCTCCTAAACTTAGATTTTTGAGGAATCTTCCTTGTTTCCCTAATAATAAGAGTCACTTAGGTCTATGACATGGAATTTTGTAACGTACTTGATGGGATCAGGAAAATTTAGTGCATCTGCACACTCATCCTAAACCATTCTTTAAACCTGGGCACATGAAAAGTTAGAAAAAACTTGGCAGTCATGACAGTAGATAACTTGATAACCTTTGTCATTTATTTAAATCAGCTGTGTGGGAAAAACTATGTCTCAAGAGATATGCAGGAGTCAGACCTTGGATACCCTTCCATAAAATTACTAAATGTAAAACTGAACTTTGACTTGCTGACAGCAAACACAAAACAAGTTATCATTGGTCACAAAGGGCACCTTCTGGTGTCACAGAAGTGATCACCACAAGAAAGTCAGCAGCGACCAAATTACCAGATCAGTATCTGAGACGCCAATTTTCCCTCCACATGTTTCAAACAGGAAGTAAACATGGTGATTGTGCAGGTCAAAACAAAAAATTAAAACCTGGTGTTTTATGCAAATAAAAAATCTTCTCTGCATACTTAATTCAAATACAGTGCCTTGCTTAAAGAAATGTGAGTCTGCCAGAGCTCAGGGCTGACAGGACTCAGTCTGGGAAAAAACACGTGATCAGCACATTTGGCATATTTTCTGACTGCTGTGCCACTGCTTGGCATTTGTGGCCGCTGAGCAAAGCGTGTTGATTGAGATACTCATTTCTGGTGTTTGCTGCTGCTTACCCAGGGTAGTGAAGGTAATGCAGCAGTTTCAAGACAGTTGCACAGGAATGGTCTGGCTGGAATATTTGTCTCCAGCAAGCCAGCCTATTTCTATCTGCTGTCATCTCATACAGGGAATTAAGGTGAACAAAAGTGGAAAGGAGACACTATAGGGTCTCTGCTTTTGACTGTTTCTTTACATTTTTCCAAAGGGATATTGTTATAATGTTGCCCAAACATTACCCTAAAACTCCCTCTGAAACATTACAACAATACTCTTAGGAAACCTGTGGTTACACCTCCACATCTTGTAATTCACCCCTGTATATCTTACACTCGGAAGTTTTCTCACGGAATAATGAAATGGTCTGCTATTCCACCAGGAATACCTGGATAGTTGTGATGGCTGTCCATTCTAGTTGTTCCTATGTGTTCAGTCCCAGTGCTCTCTCATTAAGCATTCAAGTCACAACCATATGTTACAGCTGGCTGCTCTTGGCAAGATGACAAGAGCGTGAACCAGCTCAGAAAGAAAATTCCTGTCCACTTCATTGGGTTTGCCCAGGCCACCACTGGATTAAGCAGAGGATAACCTTCATTATACCAAGGTGCCAGGATGCTGCCACCTATATAATGTATTAACACTTCGACATTTCCTGTTGGGCATTTATTTGCCAATGCCTCTCCCAAACAGTACTTCATAGACAATGCCAAAAATAATGTACATCCTCTAAAAACTGGCTTGCACAATTTATATACACAGGCCTTCTTTTGCCTATGAAAAGTCATCCGTTTTACACATGTGAAAGGGGATGCTGGGTGTGGTGGGCAGCTAACATGAAGTTATTACAGCAATTAGACTTTTGGGTTGGCTACATTATCGTTAACAAGAGTTCTGTGAGTAGGAGCATGGACACATATGAAATAGTTAAAGATGTAATTTGTGCATGAAACAATTGCAATACGGTAGCAAAGACGGTGGTACCACTGCAATTGCACTCCATGCTTTAGAAATGCAATGAAGAACATAACACAGTTTGGAACTCCTATGACCACCAATGCTCCCATTTAATCTAAAACAGCATGCAGAGCATCTCTTTACCTCTCTCCCTGGAGGGAGCTTATAAAAAAGGCTTTGTGAAAGGATGTCTGTACAGCATTTTTCAGGTGTAATGCTGCACTCCTTTGAAACACTGGATTTTGTTTTTCTACTGTAAGATAGGTGCAGTGTTGCCAGTTCTCACAGCTTACAGGTTAGCATATTTTAAAAGTCTTAACTGCGGTAATTTTGTCTTGCTTGAGAATTTTTGTGTCTATATAAAAAGGAACTGAGATTTTTATTTGTATGGCAATACAGTATGCATGAGTGTATGTGACCCTAATACAGCCTAACTACACCAGTAAATAAGACTGATAAAATTTTATCTGCTAGAAGGTATCACAGGTTTTGAATGTTCAGATTTGAACAGCCCCATAGTCATCCTTGTTTATCCTATCAGTCCAAGTTTTGCAGCTCTTAAATGTAATAAGTAGGGCATAAATACTCTTTTGTACAGCCTCCTCATAACAAGAAAGCAAGAAATGTTATGGTGATACATTTTAAAGCTGAATTACCACAATGATTAACAAGTCACACACAGGAAAAGACCTCAGAGGTACCACCAAATGCAAAGTAAACATGAGTGGACGAATGAATTAATGAATGAATGAGCCCAGCTTTCTGCAGCCCTTGTATAATTTCTGCTACTTGTGAAAACTCATATGGATTTAATAGCTGGATTTGCTGTTAAACTAGATTGTATTATGTTCAGCATGTAACAAAAGAAGAGTATTGAATAGAAAAATTAGTAATTTATACTGTCAAATGTGTATCAATGACTGTTCTTCAGCTATGAAAACTGCCTCACTTTCATCAAGCAATGCAAAATGAGTAACATTAAGACCAAAACAATGCCACTATGTCTAGGTTTTTCTTAGAGGAATGAAAACAAAGATGATGATGATGATGATGATGATGATGATGATTATTATTTCTTTTGAATAGTTGATATTTTTCTATTTGTGAATGCATTTGCTAACTTCATATGAACTCCATTATAGGAAATGCCTTATTTAGCAGGTTATATCTTCATCTCTTATATATACGGGTTCACATGCCTAAAGGACCTGGCTGCTGGCAGTCCAGCTGCTTCAGATTCCCTCAATTCATCCATGAAGCTTGCAGGCACAAGTGCAGGTTCAGCCTCAAGTATTTTTGACAGAGGTCAAGACAATACAGTACCTGAGCCACAACCATGGCCACTAGGCAGCTTTCAAAAGAGAAAATCCCCTGACCTGTGCTCCCAGCAAAAAGAAAAAAAGAGGTCAGTTTTTCTATCAGCAGAATACTCAACCTGGAAATTTTAGGTGAAAAGACTCTTTTATTGTGATAAACAATGTCATTAAACATGCACAGTCAGGGTTATTGCTCCAGGATAGATCAGCTGTACTGCATTCAAGATAGTCTGATCTATACTACTTCCAAATTTCAGAGAATAGCATCTCCCTTTTTGTTTTTAGTAATTAATCTTTTCTTGGTTTCATATTCTGTGCAACTGCATTAACCCATAGCACATCAGAATTTCATTCTCACACTATTTTCAATCCCACAGTATTTCAGAACAATACAAACCTTAACTTCAACCTGACTTTAAGTTGTCTAAGTGATCACATACAGCTTCATCTTTCATAAGGAAATGCATATTAGAAATTTACATTATGCATTCTGGCTCCAGCCAGTGTATTTTAAATGAGCTTGCCTGGAAGAAAGCCAAGGAAGGAGAATGTATAAACTGACAGTTTGTGATGCTGGTGCTATTTCATTGAAGAATAATTTTTGGAAATTACATAAAGCCTGAAATCCTTCTCCTTGCCAAAAGAAGTGATAGCCATAGATGACTGACTGCAAAAAGTCACCCTTCTCCTTTCATTGTTATGTAACCATTAATAGAGACATAAAAGTAAAGTACAAGATGGTGTCACTCAAATGTATGTTTGCCCATTTTTTCTCAGAGTGGATATTCTCTGTCACGTCACGACTGAACCCTTAATTATAACCACATGATTTCTGAGACAGAAGAATTTTATTTGAAAAGAATCATTCTATTGGCAAGAATAGAATACAAATTGATAAGTAGTAGAGATCATGTACATCAATACTTATTTGTGTAGTGATATTCCTGTTGGTACTGTAGGTATTCCACAACATTAAAAAGCAAAGTTAACATCAAATATATTAATTATGAGTTGAAAAGAAAAAAAAAGAAAAGCCCAGAGTTTTGTTGTAACCTTTACGAAAAGGTTAATAAACTCCTAAAATAGGTTTAAAAATTCACTAAACTGGTGAATTTTTAGGTCCTGTAAGCTCAAAGACATGAGTGCATTTTGAAAACTAAGAAACAGTGCTTTGTATTAATCACAATCCCTCTCTTTTGATCACTTTCCCTTTTCCATGTATTAATATCCCTAGGACTGACCAGAAAAGGATCCGAAGACATCACAGTCTCTCAGATGTAAAACAGAGTCTGACCCTCATTTCGGGACCCTGTCCAAGCCCAGCTGTGAACTTCATGAAGTTTAATATATCCACAGTCAGGCAAAAGGTTATACACATAATATACCAAAAACTGAAGTATTTTAAATAACGATTTCTTACCCTCAGGGTTACTTCATATCACCAAGTGAAGAAATTAAATGGGCAGATGACCTGTGAGATCAAATTACCCTTGTCTTGATGAATTCTCAAAGCATGAATTATCTACATTGACACTATTTCACTGTCCATGTTTCTTTGTTTCAGATTATTGCTATACTGTCCAGAAAATTATGATCAAACTTGCCTACAAGTGCAGGTTCAAGGAACCAGACAGAATCTTCTCTTTGGACTGTTGATATACAGGACAATATTTCACAGTCATGCTTGAGGAATGGAGTTTACTTCTTAAAAAGATAACTAGTTACTACAGTCAGAAAATTTTATTAGTTAGTCTAGATTGTTAGTAAATAAGAAACTTATCAGAATCTACAGATATCATGTTATCCTCCTTTAAGTACCAAAATCAAACACATTATTGTTGCTTTGAAAAGGAAACAGGACCAGAACTTGATATTATTCCCCTCAATGGCAAGAATCCCACTGATACAGTCTTCTCAGAAGGAGGATCAAGCCTGAACAACAATTGCCAGCACTGTCCAATAGTTACACTGTCATTTAGTGTGACTGAAAAGGTCCAAGCCCTAATTTGCAGTTGCCCATATTTCTCCAAATCTTTGTTATGCAGTCAGCTTTGTGTTGGGTCACAGATGCCAGTCTCTTAGATTATGATGCTAAAAGAAATCCCCTTCACCAGTTTGTGTTAAATGGCACAAGAGGGCAGCTAAGTATATGGGGTTAAGACAAGAAAAAAAGAAATTCAAATTTTTCATAATTGTAATTATACATGGAACAGGTTGTAATTTAATTTTTACCTGGAGACACAGAAACACAGTATAAGTTGGAAAGGACCCACAAGGATCATCGAGTCCGACTCCTGGCCCTGCACAGGAGAGCTATGAGTCACTCCATGTGGCCCAGAGTATTGTCCAAGGGCTTCTCGAACTCTGTCAGGCTTGGGGCTGTGACCACTTCCCTGGGGAGCCTGTTCCAGTGCCCAACCACCCTCTGGGTGAAAAATCTTTCTTAATATCCATCCTAAACCTCCCTGACACAACTTCAGACCACTTCCTTGGGTTCTGTCACTGCTCACCACAGAGAAGAGATCAGCGCCTGCCCCTCCTCTTCCCCTCACAAGGAAGTTTTAACTGCAATGAGGTCTCTCCTCCAGGCTGAGCAGACCAAGCCACCTCAGCTGCTCCTCATACAGCTTCACCTCAAGGCCCTTCTCCATCTTCATTGCCCTCCTTTGGACACTCTGTAATGGCTGGCGATGCTGTGCCTGATGCACCCCAGGATGTAGGTGGCCCTCCTGGCTGTCAGGGCACTGCTGGCTCATATTCAGCTTGGATTCCCAGATCCCTTTCCACGGCACTGCTTTCCAGCATCTCATTCCCTACTCTGTTCGTACATTCAAGATTACCCCATTCCAGATGCAGAATCCAGCATTTTCCTTTTGTTAAACTTTATATGCTTGATGATTGCCCAACTCGAACTTGTCAAGGTCTCTCTGCAGGGCCTCCCTTCTTTCAAGGGGCTTGAAAACTCCCCCCAGTGTAGTGTCATTGGCAAACTTGCTTAGTAGACTTGCTTCTAGTCCTGCATCCAAGTCATTTATGGACATGTTGAAGATCACAGGGCCAAGGATGGCAGAACCTGGTAGTGACATGTCTCCAGCCTGATGTCAGCCCATTCACTGTAACCCTTTATGCCCGTGTTCTCACCCATCACACGATGTGTTTATCCAGCTGTGGGCTGGACATTTTGCCCAGAAGGGTCCTGGAGAGACAGTACAAAAGCTTTCCAGAAATCCAAAAACATTACGCAGCTAAATGTGAACAAGAACTAGAGATTTGAAACACTCAACAAGAGTGCTTTTGTATGAAAGATGATTGTGTTCCTACACAGCCAGCTTGAAAGCCCATTCTTTTTTCAAATATTCAAAAATGTGTTTATACTACATCACTTGTGCTTAACTTCCCTCCGCTTTTCTTGCTTCATTAGGATTTCAGTATGAAGCAAATCAAATTTCAAAAGAGCAAGTCAGATGTACATAGCAAAATAAAAATTAGAAGAGATTAAACTCTTTTCTGGGGCTATCAGAATCATAACTGTGTTTTTTACAACAGGAATGCTGGACCCAGATTCTAATTAAATTTCTAGTCTGTGCAAGAAAACAAGCTAATAGCTACACAGATTTCCTAATCATTCTCAAGTACATTATTATTCATATTAAAGATTTCTTGATCTCATTTTATCTTATTTTTTTCCCTTTTCATGCTCTTTTGTTCTAGGGACACAAAAAAAGACAGCGGTAGGAGGTTGCATGGTCTTCCTTTCTTTTTTTAAGATTTGAATTAGATAGCCACTGTTCTGACAAATATTGGTAGCTTAGAACATTTAGGACTGTCACCTGCTTTCACATTTGTAGTACTACCTTTGAAATACTCAAAACAGAATTGCAAAAATTACATAGAACTGGGAGATACCACCTTCAATGTTATTTTGCACTTTCATGCAAGGCAACCTAGATACAATTTTCTGTATTTTGAGAATCACAACGTAAAGGATGGTCTCACTTGTGGGGAGGAAAAGCCATTTCTTCCTCATGGAGAAGCTTCACTGAAAGCCTCAGGGGGTCATAACTAGGTGTTCTGGTGTCTTTAATTCACACAAAATTTAGATGGAAGCACCAGAGAAACATGAGTTACAACTCTCATGGTAACATCAATTTTTATGCCTGAAGAACTACCAGCATTATAAAGAATCAATACAGTTCAGGAATAAGCCTCAAAACCCAAGATAACCTTAATAGTTATCTTATGAGAGCTGATATATTCCCTGATGAAATTTGGTGCATCTTTCCAGACAGATACTAATACTCTTTCATATATCATCCACTTTCCTTGACACTTTATTTGCCATCTCTGTGGTATTTATAAAAGTTTAAAGTTAATAGCACAACAAATACAACTAATGGTAATGCAGATGCATGTAAATCTTGTGAAGAATAAATTATAGAGTGTCACAGTAAACTGAAATTAATGGAACTGAAGCTGAGTGCCTGAGACTAAATAGGTTTAGTTGTATTAGAAGACTATCCTCTCAAATACTGAAGCAAATAACCTTGCTGAAGGCTAGTTGCTTCTCTGGCATGATACTATACCATATTTGTATGAATATAAAAAAATCATCTAAAAATCAATGGATGAGCTGATACTGGGGCAGCTGCAGGAGAGCAGGTAGGGACCTGAAGAAAGGTAAAAGACTTACGTCTCAGGACTGCAGAAAGGATTAAGGCTTTTATGTATATGTGGGATGCTAAGAAAAGACCTGCTAAATCCTGTATGTCCTCAGGGACACACAGAATAACCCTTTTCCCATCCTTCCCTTTAATTCAATCAAATTCTATGTTATCCTCTATTTGAGTTTAAACTCTCCTCTGAAAGGGAGTAGCTAGACTCAGCCTGTTTCTTACCAAGCAAACCTTGCCTTTTCACTTTACTGCAACTGGAGGTCAGTGCACTGCTGTTACAGTTCTGGTCCTCTATCAAGGAAGCAGCATGATACTCATTCCAGGTGAAGTGAATCAGCTTTGAGAAGAGGTGATTCTGGTCAGTGCCCAAATGCAAGGGGGAGGATCACAGAATGGTCTGGGTTGGAAGAGACTTTAAAGGTCAACCAGTCCAACCTCCCATCATGGACAGGTGTATCTCCAACTAAATCGGGTTGCTTAGATCAATCTGGACTCTGCTGTCAAGCTGAAGTAGAAGGGGTGGCTACATACATCTGTTTGCTGTTTTAGCAGCCTTGTCCTCACCTGGACAGGTCTTAGTATGGAATAAGGGAATAATTTCAAAGAAATGACATTCAGACAACAGCAACTTCCTTATTGAATGAGACTGTCAAGGAGACTGCTACAGTAAAAAATCTGTAGTATTATCTTTGAAGTTATCCTGAAATTCCGACAAAATGTAAAATTCACTTTTTCTTGTTCTTTCTTGTTTGAAAATTGTCAGTGTGCTTATGAGACCACAGTTAAACTATCAATGAGTAGGAGAAAAACAAAACAATAATACAAAACAGCAAACCCATTAAGCTGAAACAATATCACACTGACCCGTGGTCTAAACTTACCCTGTAGGAAAACAGAAGGCCAGAGGTTTTCCTCTAGCATAATGACCTTGCCCGGCATCTTGAATCTTTGAAAAACAATAAGGAAAGCAAACATATAAAAAACCCCTCCAGATTGCTCCAGCAAAGCTGGATGAAACTGTCAGACTCCAAACTGTTCTCTAGATCCACTTTTCTCTTCTGTATCAATTTTTTTTTAGTTTCATTCTCACTGCAGCTCACTGCAGTGGACCCTATTGCTAAGACGTTTATAAGCTGGTGACCTCCCAAACTTTGAACATAAAAGATGAATGCAAAATGCATCAATGCCTTGTCAGCTTTCACAAGCTCATCCATATCTGACAAGACAAGTGTACATAGAAATCTTTCCTGACACCATGGTAAAATATAGCAAATAACCCACATCTGTTTTACAGATGTGAGAGCAGATGATATTAAATATCCTTCAGAATAACTACCTTCAGATTTTTATTCATCTTTTAGCTCTGTTACATCCTTCTGTCATCTATACAGGCTTAAAATACATGAGTGGAGAAAATACAGTAATTTGAATGTCAAACTATGTAGCAAGTGTACTTTTAAAGCTTCTTTTCTATAGACTACTTCTGCAGAAGTCTATTTCACATTTTCATTATAAAAGGATTATGAGTAGAAGAATTGCTTATTTAGAGTTGGAATGACTAAAGTACGGCTAAGAAAGCATCTTCCCCCTTATTTCTGACTTTTCTCATTGATTCTTTACTTCTAAAAATCCTTTCACATATTTCAAACTTAGTACATATTAACCACATTTCACACAATATTTGTCCTGTTTTTTCCCACATCTCAGTCACTTGCTCAGAAAATGTTATTCCTCTTATCTGCTGCAGCATCTCCTGACACTTTGCAAACAGCAGTACCTTTCCATCTAAATCTTTAAAGGAGCCTGTCTGTAGGTGGCAAGGGAGCCTATAAGGAGGAAAAGCTGAGACCTTTCTTGTGAAATTGTGCTGCCTGAGCAGTTCTGGTGGTTAAGCTTAAAGAAACATAATCCATCCCTGGTGCTCTCCATAGTACTTGTCTGCCTTTTGTGGATGCACACAATTCCTCCCTCATTTGTTTCACCAGACCCTGCTTAGTGATATTCTATGCAACAACTACTCTTGACATAGAAGCACTAATAATCCCTGCAGAGAAAATAGAAAAATATCATTGCCACAAGTGGGCTTGTGATTTGCAGTTAATAACCCAGAGGTGGTTGAAAACTGGATAACCCAGTGGATGCATTGGAATCCAGTGGAAACATTCTCTCTTCATTTTGTACAATTTGTTCCTCGGTTTTTATACTGCCAGAGGGAGTAACAGGAATATTTGGAAATTTTCAGTTCTACTTAAATAGTTTTTGCATTAGAATATTCCTCAAAGATTTTGTTTGTCCTTATTTCTGACCACTATATTTGGAAGTGCTGGAACTCTGAGAAGAAGAGAAAGCCAAATTCTCAACTAATATCATGAATGCATGATTCAGATTTCCACTCATTTTTGGCAAAAGAGAGGAAAGATCTATCCTTGGTGGCTGTGACAAAGGTTGCTCTATGCAATGCAGTTCTCTTGATAGTCTGACAGCTTCTTAAAAGAACAACAAACACCTACTCTTTGTGTCTCTGAAAAATCACACTAATGACCGCATATGAAATAGACTAGAAAACTGATTTATATTTAAAAATTATCTGTTATAAAGGGACAGAACTCCTTTTATTGCCTGGCCATCAAAAAAGAAATCAAAAAGCAGCAACTTCAGATGGGTTTGCTTGAATAATGGATTTCCAAATATATTTCAAACTAATCAAAACCAAATAAACAAACGTACAAATTATAATTTAAATCAATACGACTCTAGGTGACTTTTTCGGAGGAAAAATAAAAAATATAAAACATAATTTCAGGACCAGCAAATACTTTGACCCTAGAAAGTCATTTTGCCTCTCCACAGAGTAGCTTAATCTTTTCATTGTGCTTTCATTTTCAAACAAAGGGAAATTTATTATGAAATGAATAATCAGAAAGTTTAGATTTACTGAATTTTCTCTGCTTTTTCTGAGGAAAAGCCATGTGATAATTTCCAGGAAGAGTTTAGTGAAAGATATTAATTCCGAAGGACTTTAGTTTGATCTAGAAGCAATCAATAGAACCAGCTCTGTGCAAATCATGGTAACAAGAAACCAAAGCCCTTATTAAAACCTAATTAAAAATTCCAGGAACTAAAATATACCTAAAATGCCTGTATTAGAATAGTTGCATAACTTCACATTACCCCTCTGATTTCGCTTCCACAACTATTTTAACAACAAGATAAAATAGTCAACCCTCACAATAACCTAAAAATGGTTGGGCCAGGTTTTACCTTAGTTAAAAAGGTAATATAAAAATTAATAAAATGCCCCCACAAATATGATGCTTAAATTTAAGAAGGGGCAACAATTTAAAATCTCTGCATGTAGAAAAATAAGGCCTCTAACAAATGAAATTACCTCTTGAGTATTATTTTTTTTTCTTTCCAGCTCTCGCAATGGCAAAATTTCAACAGGTTTAAGTGAGAACAGGATCTGACCATTGCCGATGGAACATTGTGTGTCTGAAAATTTGTCTTTTTAGGTTCATCTTGTAATGCACGTTCAGTTAACTCCACTAGTCATTTCTTATTTTACTAAGCCCATACTGATTTCCGAAAGAGAAGAGATATAGAAAATTAAAAACTTCCCTTCTGACATGACAAATAATTCATAGTCGGAAAGAAGGACTGAAATGAACTAAAGAATTTAATAAAAACATGAAGCTACACAGTATTATACAGAAAATGTATATGCTATGTATGACTATGCTGCAGCAACTAAGGCTGAAATATTCTTCAGTGAAGTAATAGAGGTTGGCAGAGGCTGACATAAAAAGATTTCAAAGAGCAAATTCAGTAAAATCTATTAAAACCCTCTCAAAATTGATGAAAAACTGCAAGGAAGGTTTCTGTGGTAATGGTGACCTTGAACTTCACTGCTTACAAGAAATGTAGTTATCTTACTAGTGACTTTGCTGGTGTAAAGCAAGATTTAGATACATTCTGTGTGAAAATTTGACGTATACAGAACACAACAGCTTTTACCCAGGCAAATATGCTGCTTTCCAAAGGGAAAATTAGGAATTTTTGCAGTTAAAAAACTGCTGGACACGTATGAAGACTGTGCTGATGTTTCACACTGTTTTATTCTTCTTAAACTGGAATTGCTCCAGAAATACTGGTTCTCAATTCACTGTCAAGTCATTAGACACACATGTGTACAAACATCTGTGTTTAATTTTTCATTCATGCTTATCGAATAAGTAATGACAAGTAGAGTCCCATTAAATTAGAAATAGTCTTATTCATTCTCATTTATTCTCCCTAAACTATCTGTTCTGGTAGAACAGCATTATATCTTTGTAATCTTAATAACAATCTATCCTTTCAGGTAAGTGAATTAACACCACTGTTAGAATTTATGTATCTGACCATTACCTACCTGCACCTTTACTTTGCCTTTCTCTGAATTTTCAACACTACTATTTCAAATAGTGCTTAAACTTACATAAGACTTTTTGCAGTGGTGTGCTGACTCACAGTGTTTATTGTACCCAATTCAGAAAGATGCTGACTTACATTGGTTCTGAAAATTTA
Source organism: Cnemophilus loriae (assembly GCA_013397755.1). Classification (NCBI taxonomy): domain Eukaryota; kingdom Metazoa; phylum Chordata; class Aves; order Passeriformes; family Corvidae; genus Cnemophilus; species Cnemophilus loriae. Next base: position 298,078 of record VZTF01007979.1, on the reverse strand, counting down.
TCATTTTGTTGTTTCCTTAAATGGCAATCAATCCATAAGTAATTGAAAAATGATTAGGATTAGGATTTGAGGAATAATAAAAATTTAGAATATTGGGAAATCCGTGATCAAGTCATGTGTCTACTTCCTTGCAGTGAAAGGAAAAAAAAGAAATTGTTTTAAAAATTCAAACATTTAGCTTCCCAGTTAATGCAGTAAAGAAATCTTTATACCTGAGTTTGTTTCCATTTTTCATCTGTTAAAACTCTGAAATTTTAATCTAGCAATTAGTTAAATTAACAGTTTAAGACTTACAAGAGTTTTTGGTTTTCATTGCAAGTTTTATATTTTACTGCTATTACTTGCATTTGAACACATCCTGAATACCTTTTTCATCTGTACCTGTTTATATTTTCTCCTTTATATCTTAGCTATGATTAAACAAAGAACAACATCTTATGAATATACTGCTCTTACAGTTTCATTGTGTTGTTCTTTCTAGTTCTCTATCAAAATAGTCAGAACTTCATCAAAATAATTTGCATGCTGTCTGTTATTACCTGTGTTTTGAAGCATACAATAGGTGTCAGTAATTCTTGATCTATTCCTAATACACATTTAGATGTATAATAATATTGTACTATAAATAATTTTCTATATAGTCAATAAAAGCCATGAGCATGTGCACGTCTGAGTCTTCATACACAGCTCTGATAAACTCCATTAGAGAAGTTATTTTCAGTATTTCTAATGATTGAAAAAAATGCCAGTAAGAGTAATCCACTCCATAAAATAACACAAAATATTCCTTTTGTTCCTGAGAGCCATTGGGTTAAAATATTGTAAGCTGATATAGAACCTACAGTTTCAAAACACTGGCTGCTCACAGCACGACATCTCCAAGTTGCCTTTCAATAGAAGAGTTCTAGTGTAGCGGTGAATGTCAGCTCACTCTCCAGAGCAAAATTTTCCAGCTGAATGTCATTATGCATAAGTTCTTCTGTTATCAAATGGCCTAAATGCTCCTGCAAGGTGAAGCACTGGGAAATTCTCTGGCCACAGTGGTTCAACTTGTCCCTTCTTTTCCACAGAGCAACTTTCAGAGACTGGTTATAGATCTTTCACTGCTAGGGAGTTCCACCTGTTCATGAATTTTCAGGTGACTTCTGTATAGTTGCCTTTCTAAAGAGACCTTTTCAAACCACAAAAAAAAAAGGCAGATTTTACTTTTTCTAATTCTTATTGCACTTATGCACCTTCACAATGCTTTTGGTAAGAGGAGTACAACCTGAGAGAGTGTTCCATTTCCAGCAGGGTCTATAGAAGTAATATCAGAAAAAATGCCTTTCCACCAAAATTAAAAAAAAGTGGTGAACTGTCTACAGTAATCATACCAGCCATCTAAAGATGTTTCTATAAGTATGCAGTTTGCTACAGTCTTCCAGGGAATATAGCAGAGTCCTTGTAAAGAAACAAAGCTGCTGCCACAACTCTCTATGGAGACTGGCAACCACATTTTCAGGCTGTTAACACAAAGAGACACTGTGTGACTGTTCTGTGCCCTACACCAAGAGTTGCAGGGTCATGATTGTCATTTTGTGGTCTTGCATGATCAGTTCAGATGATGCAGTAGATCAGTTCAGATGCCTGAACTGCTCTACAGATGAAGTACAACAGTAAGACTCTTGCCTTCCTCTCCCCAATTGACCAGGGAGGCGGTGGAGTCACCATCCCTGGATGTGTTTAAAAATAGACTGGATGTGGCACTCAGTCCCATGGTTTAGTTGATGAGGAGGTGTTAGGTCATAGGTCGGCCTTGATGATCTCAAAGGTCTTTTCCAACCTAGTTCATTCTGTGATTCTGTGATTCTGTGACCTTTTCCACTCTTGCCTCCAGCTTCTCCTGACAGCACCTCCTCTGCTACCAGCTAGCAATTCTTTGCAAAGCTGCCCCACGCTTGGTGTTCCCTGACAGGGATGGTGGAGCTCAGCTGCTTCCAGGACTAAAAAGGAAACAGTTCGCTCTTTCTGTGGAAATATGGCCAGAGTCAATGCAAAGTGGCTTCTTTATTGTACAGCAAAATGACACTGAAGCAATGCTGAAAAGATAGAACACATGTTGTTAATTAAGACTGCCTTCAGTTGCCTTGAGCCTGTGATGTTTCTTAACAAATTTTTTCCCATCTCCTTTTATATATAAGATCAGTTATTTATAAAAATGATTAGCTATGAGAAGTAGTTCCTGGAAAGTCCCAGGCATACAATGGAAGGAAGAGTACTTGTAGACTCTTTCAATACAAGTTCTGTATTTCTTAAAGCCCCAAATAATTTGCTAGGACTTGTTTAATTTTCTTATTACCCTATTCACCTTGTGGTTAAAGTTGGAGAATATTTTCTCCGAATACAATTTGGGCAACATAATATTGTCAATACGACATTACATTATGATGATTTACTGAAAAGTAAAATAACTTAAAATTTTCAATAAAGATAAAAAGCAGCACTAGGAAATATTTCAAAATACTCCTTCCTGTACCCCATGTTGTAGGTTGAAATCCAGGTATGGATACAGTGAAATTATTTCTAGAGGATTAGCACACACGATTGGAATCATCAGTTTATTACATTGCATACCACGTACAAAGAAACAAAGAGGTCTTTGTCCAGGTGCGATGTTGTGATCTATTGAGAGAAACTGTTTACCACATTCTATAGTTTGAATAATTGGCTGCTGGATGCCATCTTCAAATTTCTGATAGACTGATGAATGTTTTATTTACACTTTTTGTATTGCTATTCTGGTCTTTCTTTTGAAGTTTATTTTCACACTCAGGGACATAAGTGTTATTGTCTTTTTGCTGTTGTTTGTAAGTTCTGGTCATCCTCCAATATGTGATCTTTAAAAAATTTACCTGTATTTATGTAACTGAGATTGCTAAGAAATTTGAATTTATTTTGTTTATGTTATGTTCTTTGCAGTGCTACATTTTCTATACTGCTTTGTTTTCTTCCAGCTCTTTTAAGAAAGACCAACAAGTGATGGAGGTTCTCAGAGTGGCTAAAGCGGTCTGGCTACACCACCATATGTTCACTTTTATAACTTTGTTTCAATGTTCTTAATCCAGATGGTGGTAGAATGCATACTGTATTTTAGTACACTTTGAATTTTTTGCCACATCTTAATATGTTTCCAAGATGGCAAGCCAAACCTATTTGTTATCATGGATTCAGAGCTTTTTCTCCTCTTTTGTGCTGGGTTGCTACATTGCTTTGTTAATCATAATTTTATTATTTCTTTATTTTAGTATCATTTTATCTCTTCTTTAGGTACACAAGACAAAACCTAACTTTTATGGTCTATTCTAAGATACTGGTTATCTAAGATACTGTCAGAGCATTAGAGCTACTGAAATGCTTCGTGACATATAGGATACCTCCTCCATCTACATTATCTTTATCTATCATCTCAGAGGTTTTTGGATTATGTACAATCTCTCATGAAAGTCTGTCTTGTGTCTTGTGTTTTTGGGAGGGAGAGGCATTTCTGTAGTAAGCTGGAATGTGATCTGGGTCACTATATTGCGACTTTTCTGGTGATTTGAGGCATAAGGCGTCATTTTCACCTGACAGCTGTGGTAGTTGAATAACAGGCATTTTGGTCAGCTGGATGCTTTCAGCAATGGAATTTTCATGATGCTTTCTGAAACTCATGATCAAACCTACCTGATGTGATGATTTTATTACAAAGAGCAAAGAATATTCCTTTTAAGTATATTCACACTCTCTTACTGATTCTTTAGTGGACCTTTTACCAAATGGAGCAGATTGCCACTTTTCTGTCACTACAGCTCCCTGGATAAATCAAGCAGTACATTCTCAATTGTTAGTAATAGGTAGCAACTTCTTTTGCAGGTGCCATTCTGCAGCTTTAAATCTATGCAAAGCCTTAGAAAGAATAGCTAGTTCTCAAGAATGTGATTTCATAAAAAGCTCTAGGTTGAAGCACTTTCTTCATCCTCCAAAACAAAACAAAGCTATTAGGATTTTCATTCATGAAAAATATAAGATAATATGATAGATTCAGAATAGCCAACATGACCAATATTAGGATACTAGTTTGATACTAATATATTTGAACAACCACATTATAGACATAGTTCTTCAGTTTTTCCTGTTAGTGTTCTTCCATTTTAAGAATGAAATTAAATATCCAGTTCACCAGGAACGCGTCCATTTTACAACAAAATAATTTCAAGACTAAGGAGTGTGGAATCTGGAGAATCAAATTCTGACACACTCTTAGAGATCAGTCTATTGCCTGAAGAATTTATTTTCTCTTCCGTTTTGTTTTGTTTCATTTTATTTCCTAATAAAACACATATTAATCTAATAGGTGTATTTCTATAAAGAAGGTGTGACTACCATATGATTCCATTTCTGCCATTGCATACTCACCAAACGCAACTATTGAAAATAGTGGTGGGGGAAAATACTGAGCTTCCTTCCCATTTTTGTTAGCACTTTTCTTTCCTAACAGTAGCAGGGCTGAGCTGAATCCATTTTGTCAGTCCCACATAGTATGTAGTGCACTCTGCTTAGAATTTGTAACTGCTATTTATGTGTCCACTTCACTGACATGTTTCCTTGTACTGCTGATAAAGGTCCATAGCAACTATTCTTTCTCTTAATGATTATCTTCTCACATCATACTGGGCTGTTTCAAAAGGGTCTATTGTCTTGCAATGCTACGTGCACCTGTATTTCAAGTCTCATAAAGTCTAAGTAATATCACCTTTTGTTGGTCAAGCTTCTTTTCCATATGAACAGACCTTTACATGAGAAGCACAAAGGTAGATCGTGCCAGCCCATTTCTGCACCTTTGCACTGCCAGTACTGCATTACAAATGCATTCCTGATGCCACTGTGATTCAACTGTTGTTGATTTAACAACATAGTGGCAAATTTGGCTGCTGTCTTCAAGTCTAATGTGCACACTGAGAGTCTTAAAATCTGTTAAAGCCATACTCCAGGCAGTCCTCTTTGCATTACAAAACTTTAGTCCTCAGTCACCTTCATATTGCTGCTCTACTTGGGAGAACCCACTACACTAGAATGCAAAATCTATATGCACCTTAGCCTCCTCTACTGTTTACAACCTTGTATTTGTCTTTGTGCTTTATATGTTTCTTTTCCACGCTGAATAATTTTAATCATTTATGGTGGAAACCATTCATCTTTAATTCATCTTTCTCCAACTCCACTCCCATGTTTCTTGGTGTGGTGACTCTGTAATTCTGTCCTGAACTCCAATGGTGAACACTGTTATTTTGCTTCCTGTCTAGGATGAATGACATTGCTCTCTTAGAAGCCTTTCTGCAGGAATGGGCTGTTTTTCTCAGCTATGTTTCCAGTAATCTTGAGTTGTGTATGCCAGAACCGTGTCTCAAGTATCAGGTTTTGTGCATTGACAGAGATGGATAGTAAGCTTGGAGGAACTGTATTCTAACCCTTTACAACCAGCTTCATATTCTTAAGCAGTCTTGCAGAAAGTGACCTGAGGGTCCTGGTCAATGGCAAGTTGAACATGAGTCAGCAGTGCCCTGGCAGCCAGGAGGGCCACCTGAGTCCTGGGGTGCATCAGGCCCAGCATCACCAGCCAGGCAAGGGAGGGGATTGTCCCACTCTGCTCTGCACTGGGACGGCCTCACCTCAAGTGTTGGGCGCAGTTCTGAGTGCCATAGTATAAGACACTGAACTACTGAGAGAGTGTTCAGAGGAAGGCAGTGAATATGATAAAGGGCCTTGAGGGGAAGCCATATGAGGAGCAGCTGACATCACTCGGTCTGTTCAGATTGGAGAAGAGGAGGCTGAGGGGAGACCTCATTGCAGTTACAACTTCCTTGTGCGGGGAAGAGGAGGGGCAGGCACTGATCTCTTCTCTGTGGTAACCAGTGACAGAACCTGAGGGAATGGCCTGAAGCTGATTCAGGGAAGGTTTGGGTTGGAGATCAGGAAAAGGTTCTTCATCCAGAGGCTGGTTGGGCAATGGAACAGACTTCCCAGGGAAGTGGTCACAGCACCAGCCTGACAGAGTTCAAAAAGTGTTTGGACAATGCTCTCAGGCACATGGTGTGATTCCTGGGGATGTGCTGTGCAGGGCCAGGAGCTGTACTCCATGATCCTGCTGGTTCTCTGCCCACTCATATTCTGTGATTCTATGATAAAATGCCTTTTTGATCAAATCATCATTTTCTTTTTCTTTGTAAAACTGGCATTATCTATTGAAAATTCCTGAAAAATCGCTAACATGAAATAAAACCCAAGATCAGTAGAACTGTGCAGATGGAAATGTCATGTTACCAAAAAAAGTGCATGGGGTAGTAACCTCAGTTGTACCTATTTTTTCACCTACTATGTGAACAGAATTGGTGCTGTCACACTTTGAGTACTGTGTGCAGTTCTGGGCCGCACAATTTAAGAAGAACATGGAGGTACTCAAACACCTATATAGGAGGTCAACAAAGCTGGAGAAAGGGCTGAATGGGATGTCCTGTAAGGAGCAGCTGAGAGGTGACTTCATTCCTGTTCTGTACTGTGAGGGTGGTGAGGCATTGGCACAAGTAGCCCAGAGAAGTTTTGGAGGCCCATCCCCAGAAGAGTTCAAGGCCAGGCTGAATGAGGCTTTGAGCAATCTGGTCTAGTGGAAGGTGTCCCTTCACAGGGCAGGGGTGTTGGAACTAGATGGTCTTTAAGATCCCTTCCAAACCAAACCGTTCTCTGATTCTATGATGCAATAATTCTCTTTCACAAAAAATGAGGAATCCCAATCTTTGTTTGCAGAAGACAAGTACTGAAAGAATAGCCCCAGGTAGCTGTGGCTTATTTCACAGATTCTTAGCCATTTCACTTCACTCCTCTGTGTCTGAGACAGCAGAGCTGCTGAGCCTGTCCGTGGCCTCAGAGAACAGAATTGCATGGCTCCTCTCAGCAAGTGCAATAGAAGGATTAAATAATTCTTGATTTTGTGAACATCTCTTTTGAGGATATGATACTTATGAGTTCTTGAGATAGGCAGAGTAATTTCCATTTGTCAGCTCTGGAATGTGAATTTTCCTGAATGACTCGATAGAAAGGTATATGTAAGGAAGTGAAGCTATTGCCGGTGAGATGGAAAAGGAACCAGCCATTAGTAAGGCATAANCAAGGCTGGGGAGGGGCTTGGAACACAAGCCCTGTGAGGAACGATTGAGGGAGCTGGGGTTGTTTAGCCTGGAGAAAAGGAGACTCAAGAGTGACCTTATCACTCTCTACAACTCCCTGAAAGGTGGTTGTAGCCAAGTGGGGGTTGGTCTCTTTCTCCAGGCAGCAACTGACAGAACAGTCTTAAGATGTGCCAAGGGAAACATAGGTGGGATGATAAGAAAATGTATTTTACTGAAAGAGTGATAACGTACTGGAATCGTCTGCCTGGGGAGGTGGTGGAATCACCATCCCTAGATGTGTTTAAAAAAAGATTGGATGTGGCACTCAGTGCCATGGTTTAGTTGAGGTGTTAGGGCATGGGTTGGACTGGATGATCTTAAAGGTCTCTTCCAACCTAGTGATTCCGTGATTCTGCGAAAGGATCCAATACTGCCAGGCTGAGTAACAACAACATCTTTCATGTCAGATAATAGCACCTTCCTCTGAATACTCGATTCTATTTTTGCACATTTTATAGCAGAACAATCCAATATATATTATCATCTGACTTCTACAGGTTGTGCCCTCAGATAGAGTGTGTTCTTCCCTGCAAGCTGAATATGAATTTGGTGGGGATAAAGTTTATTTCATGGGCTGGATGCCAGCAAGAGTTGTTGACTCTGGGACCCTTCATCTAAAAGGACAAATCACATTTAAATCCAGCTGTCACAGTGTTTATCATCTCTCTTGTTACTCAGCCACATTCCTGGAGGCACAAGAAGAGATGGGAAAGATAATTCTTTGGTTTCCTTTCACACTAAGTCAATTACGAAGGTAATAATCAGAAAACAGACAATGTACAGCTCCTGCAAAGTTATTAGAAAGATTTGTTCGGAAATAAAATGCAGCAACTGTGAGACATTCTATTGAAAGTGCTTTTGGTAACCAGTGTGTATCATGTTTGTTGTGTTATTAATCAGGGACAGACTTGGGTTACTGGAGGTTCAGCCTTCAGTGTAGGGATGCATCCTGCTGACTAGACCTTCATACTAGTGGCAAACTGATGTATTTCCTGTTGAGCTGGTCTTTCCATTCTTCCTCCTGATTCAGTTTCCTGTGGAACTCTCCTACAAGTAGAGTTACAGAGAGAGAGGACTGCTCTGAAAAGCAGCTCTGGGGGTTTCTGGACCAACTACAGGCACTGAGGAGGTCAGACAGAGTATTTTATCAGCATGCTCTTCCATGGCACTCCCATGAGAACAGGGAAGCATGGCTCACACAAATCTCCTGGGGCTCATTCTTTCTGCATTTTCTCCAGAGACAGTCTGTGCTACAACACAGGTGAGCACTTCTAGCCCAGGGTGCTGGGAAAAACTGTGCCAAGGTGACTAACTACTTTTCCTAGGAGACTGGAGGCTAGATGGTGTTTCACAGCTTGAGGAAAGTTACACAGAAAGGAAAGAAGTCAGGAACTGATACCCAAAAGAAGACCAGGAAAAAAAAAAAAAAAAAAAAAAGAAAAAGCGAAAAACAAGAAACAAGAGAAATGTATCTATCTTTTTATCTACATGTAGCTTTAATTCATCTTCTGAGACGCGCACTTCATGTATGTTTTCCACATCTCCTGTGTTGACCAACCTACGAAGCCTAGGATGCCTAACTTTACAGATAAATGCAAAAAAAAATCAGTCATGCCCTGTTTTAACATTATTGGTAAAGTTCAGTTTTTCCCAAAACTGTATACGATGCTTTGTGCTATCACTGATATGAAGAATCCAGCAAGCAGATCTTCCCAGCCATGCTCTTAGTGTGAACTGAGAGGAAACACCTTGGGAATTTCTTGTAAACCAAAACTCACAAATACATGTGATGTCCTCATCAGTGTGAGGTAACACAGAAAGGATAGAGGCCCTGAGATCATGAAGTGTATTTTTTTTCTTTTTCTTTTCAAAGGTGTCGTATTTTGTGTTATTATTTACAATAAATTAAAATATTAAAAGTTATGTGGACAAAATAGTTTATTATTAAAATGTATTCTCATCTTAAACAATTTATGTAATGTCTGTTTTTAGTGTACCTTTTAATTACAACAATTTTCCATCAGTAGCTAACTAAACTTGTTAGAAAAACAAGGATAAACACACCAGATACTTTTATTGTGAATATACTGTATACTTGTTTTTGAGACAGAAGATACATTGATGTTTTACTTTTGTTTTACTTTTTGTTTTATTTTCTTTGCCTTTGCCTTTCGGATATATTTCAGGTCTATATTTATATCTACTTCATTTACAAGAGAGCTCAAGAAGTAATAATGCACTGTTTGCAGTTGTTCAAATCTTAAGGACAAGATACCAGTTTTCATAGGCCACAGTTCTTTAAGCAACTATGTATATCTGTGTCAGGATGGTGGAAAAAATAATTTCCTTTTGTTGAGCAGCAGCACTGATAATTCTCCTTCCAATTCTCACTTGTGTGTAAACAGCACTTATGTCCTTCTTGACCCAGGTTCACTGATCTTCAACTGGACTGAGTAAGCTTGGAGCTGATCCTTAGCCAAACCTGAAGAAACTCATACTGGCCCTGATGGCCTCAGATCAAAGTCATGAACAAATAGAGCTCTTTCTGGTTTCACTTAAGTCTAAAACTCAAGATGATGAAATTTACATGAAATTAAATAGACCAAATATTTTAATTAATTTTAATTTTAATTAACCCCTTTGGGAACTTCAACAAAGCTTCACAGAGCTTTGCAAATAAAGACACAGAATATAAATAAGGGATGTCTGAACTACCATGCTCAGAAAAAAATTGGAATTGCCCACTCCCATCAAGGATATTCAGGTTAGATAGTTCAAGTCTATTTATATCGTGCAAGAAAACCTACATATATCTGCATATACACACCTGATTTTAACAATGGTATTTACAGATCCTGCAAGTAACCTTATACCATGCAAGTGATGTGATTGAGCCCAGTATAGCATCTGTGTGTGGTACAATTTGATGAATAAAGCCAACTAACATTTATGAAATCACCTACTAACTGCAAAGATATCTAACACACTATAAAGATATCTATTTCAAACTCTTAAATGAAACTTTTACCATTTTATGGGTATCATCAAGGACTGTCTGCATAATCCAAAAGAACAGAAAAATGATAATCGTCTGTTAGCAGTAGATTAGGTGTTCCCTATATCTTCCATGTTGAGGTAAAAAAAGTATAATAGTTTTCGTAGGACATTTTGTATTCTGGTATAGAGAACATGCAACACAAGAGGTTTTGAAGGGTCCACATAGTTCTTTACTTATTTTCACTGGATGAGACAGTGGTAGTAGATGGTGCGCTGTTTACGTCTGGGAAGAACTAGTAGGAGTTCGTTAAGTAGCCTACTCAATAGCGAATAACACTGCTGCTTTTCAAACTGCCTGACTAATGTCTGCTCACAGGTTCCCAAAGAACCTGAATTGATGGGGAGGAATAGCACAGCAAAGACATTTGTGCACTCCTAGATTTCAACTTGATGGTCATTTGCTTTAGATACAATTTTTCCCACAGTCACAAAAGTGAATTAGCAGTTTACTAAAATATTTTGATTACTGCCTTGTCCTTTCTGTCTTTAACCTAGGGTGCTGCCAAGTGAAACAAAATACTTCTAATTTTTGGTGTTTAATTTTCTTCCCCTCCCAAACACACAAATTTAAGAAGGCATGTTTTTGATGTTACTGCATATTCTTGCATACTTCACACTGCAATTCCCAAAGGAATATGTCTCCAGCCATTTCATTTGTATCTCTTGTCTTTCTGAGACTTTTGAATTGTTCTCTTAAGACCTATATTAAGAAGGAAAATAAAAGGTTTTCACAATGCATTTCAAACAATATAACTCAGAAAATTACTGACAATAAGTTACAGTAAAATAGCAGTGCATTCTTTTGTTAAGGATCTTCTCAGGAGAAAAAAGAAAGAAGGAAAGGGGGATAAGCCCCAGGTGGTAATTTATCCTCACAATAAATATACAGGTGGAGGTGTAAAAATCCTTAGGTGTTTGCAAGGGGAAGTGTGCTGCAACTTTAACCTGACTCCATAACTGGAATAAGTTTTTGTGTATTTATAATTTTAAAATATGAAGTGGTTTTACTGACTTTGCTTTGCATATCTCTGATTAAAATATGTATTTTGCATGGTAACAGCCAAAGAAATACAAAAAAAAAAAAAAAAGGTGTACTGCTTCTAGCCCAGAAAAGTTCAAATAATATTTGATAAGTAGAAAATGGACACCCAAGAGATTGTGTGAAGTAAAAATGAGCAATTTCTCCATATTTCTGGTTCATGTTTTACTAAAAGAGGAGAACTATAAGTGAAATAGGTTACAGCTTGGATAGTCTCTGCCTTGTGCTTGTTGTATGTCACACACAGCAGAAGTGAGGTGACTAGCTGTTACTACAGTCTAAACACAGCACAATGACATCTGTCAGCCCAGGCACAAAAAAGAGAGTACCATGTCACCAAAACCTACTATACTTTATTTATACACGTCATTTTTAATACAGCTAGGCCTTCACAAGCTATTGTTTTTCTTCACCTCTAATACGGAGTTATATTTTCAAACTCACAACTTGATAATATTGAGATATTTCAAGTAAATTTTCTTAAGAACTTACTATCTGAAGCTTTCTAATGAATCTCAGAGTTGGCCTAGCCAGCAAAGGAAGGATTATCCATTCTTAGCTTTTTGTATTTTATGAAAGATTACCTATTTCCAGCATTTTTGTGTTCTACTAGTAATGGCACTAACCCATAAATACCTGCCTCCCGTGTGAGAACAGTAATCCAAAATCTGCATACCATGATGTTCAGGGAAGAAAATCTCTTACATTTTTCCAGTTACAACATTGCTGAAGCTTGTGTTACAGAAAGGATGGAAATTGGCCTCAACACAACTGGGGTGAGTCAAAGGAATTTCCCTTTGGACTAGCGGTATGGGTGAAAGTTTAAGAAAGTTTATCCTAATCATGGATGCTCATTTTAGGAACTTCAGTGCTAAGCAGACACTGAAATTCAGAGACAGCCACTGGCTTTCAGTGCGTAAAGAACCATTCCTATGCATAATGAATATGATGATATTGCTAGTGCCTTCAATGGAAGCAGGAGCTGGGTTTCAAAGAAGAAAACTTTTACTTTACTTTGCCATAAAATACTCTGTGGAAAGATCACTTGCTGACCTAAATTGAATGTCCAAGAAAAGAAGGAGCAATACTAAAGAAAAACTTTGAATTATATATGAAAGAAAATAGACAAAAGAATGAAAGACTACAAAACTAGAAACTAAAATTTAGTGAGAAAAGGAAAATTTAAGAATTAGAGATTGATGCAATCCAAATCATTGGAAATATGAACACACTTCATTTCATCTGGTACAATATTTATTTGACAGAGAGAGAACAAAACACTGGATACCCACATACATCAAAGTAAAAGATGTAATTAAGCTGTGTGGCACAAATCCATCAAAATCTGATTATTGGAATATTTATAGAAAGTATGAATAGCATGTGAGACCTATAATGGTATAAGTTGCCTGTTTTACCTTTGTTGAACTAATCCTGCAATGAAAATAATGTTCAATATATTTAGTAACAGGTGTTTACATATAAGATTTTTTTAAACAATTACATTATTTCCAATTAAGTGTCCATAGGTTTCTTTACAATACTAAAGGTAAAAAAGGTACAATACTAGAGATAAAATTTTGTATACATGGAAATGAAGATTTTTTTTTTTTTCTACTGCCTGAATCAGGCCAGTTATGTGCTGACCTTAAAGCCTGAAAAACAAAATAAGAAAAGATAATCCCTGCCTCTCCCAGTTCACTATTCCTGTCCTTCGAGCATTGCTAAAACATTTCATTTGGGAATTAATCCCAGAAACCATGTGAGCTCCCTACCAACGAAGAAATTTAAGTCCATTGTATTTGGTACCATGATGTCTGAACCACGAGGAAAATAAAAAAACACTAGAATGAGACAACTCATTTAATAAGGTCTTAACCATGTTCAATTGAAAACAAACAAAACCAAGAAGGAACATCACAGTGCACTGGGAGTTGAGTTAGCTACAATGTTATATATAATGATTAAAGTGTAGTAGCTAAGAACTTCTTATACATTTTGACATGAACCTTGAATATAACCCAGTCTGTCAGTTAACCCATCCAATATTTTTCCTTTTAATCTGAACTGACTTCTCCCACTACATAACTTCCACATCTGAGCTCATCCCACCAAAAGGAAAAAATAAGGTTTTGAGGATGGAACAGCAAAATTATCTTTTATTCTCAGATGACGAATAATTAATATCAGGATACTAATTCTATTAGATTGTGTTCTATTAGTTTTTATTAGCTTAGCATCTCATTCTACTCCACTGTATAAAGCGAAAATCTGTTAGTGTCAAGAGATTATACTCTTCAACTGTAACAGGACTATGGAGTTATTTGGTTCATATTTCATGACAGCTAAAGAACACGGGTATAGAGGACATGTTAAACAAAGACTTATACCTTCTGCAAGTCTAAAAGCCATTATTGTTTTCCATTGTATTTAGTATTTCATGCATTTTTCATAACAGTAAACCCAGTAATATACAGCAGTCAGACCGGTGAGTCTGTTTTAATGAAGGAACATCCTGTTCCATTCGGAACAACTGGAGTAAATTTGTGTTTTTCGTTTATGTCTCTATCATAGCATTTCACAGTCAGACTGTGAGATATGGAGGAGCTGTTTGCTGTAGAGTGTGGAAACAGAATGGAAAAGAAAATGGAAAACAAATAAATGAAATAAGTCAATGTTCCGTCCATCCTGTTTCGGTTGGGATAGAATTAGTTTTCCTGCTCAGCAGGTACACTGCTGTGTTTTGTGTTTAGGATGAGAACAATGTTGATAACACACTGTTGGTTCAGTTGCTGAGCAGTGTTTACATTAAGCTAAGGATTTTTCAGCTTCTTATCTTTCACCCTGCTGAAAATAGGGTTGGCGGTGCACAAGAAGGTGGGAGGGAACACACCAAGACAGCTGACTCCAACTGTCCATGTGGCATCATGCTCAGCACATAAACTACAGGGAAAGATGGCCAGAGGCTGCTGCTTGGGAAGTGTCTGGGCATCAGCTGGTTGGTGGTGAGCAGTTGTTTTTTTATCTGCATCACATGTTTTTTCTTGGGCTTTATTTTTCTCTCTTTTTGTTACTTTCTCTTTCACTACATTTTTGATTATTATTTTTGTCATTATAATTTCGTTTATTAGGCTGTTTTATTTTCAATCCAGGAGTTTTCTCAGTTTTACCCTTTTGATTCTCTCCCCCATCTGACTGGAGGGAAGTGAGAAATTGGCTCAGAGGTGGTTAATTGCTGGCTGGAGTGAAATTATGACACGCCTTTCAAAGTTTCTTCTGAATGTCTGCTGCAAAATGAAAATCTGCTTCTTTTGCTTATTTTTATGACCCTTTAGGGAAGTGATATAAATCTTAATTTTCTATTATACATATGGAAATGTTGTACATACATAGAAAGGAATGATGAAATGAGAAAATATACCAAACTTTTGAAAACCTTTTACATGAGAATTGTCAGTTTTTCAGCAAAGAATTTCTACAATTTCTCCTGAATATGTTTGGGGGAGATGTTTTTTGATAAAAAATCAGACCAAACCAAATTAAACCAAACCAAAACAACCAACCAACCAACCAACCAAACAAACAAACAAAAAAAAAACCCCAAAAAACAAAACCAACTTATTTTTCAAAGTAGCTGGATCTGGCATGAAACGGTCGTAAGAAATGCTCTAACAAGTATTAAAATGAGATGTCAATACAGTTTCTTGTTTTCTACTGCATTGCTTTTTACTTGGAATTACAAGGTCTAACACTGAGTTGTTCTTTGTATTTTGTATCAATGATAGTCTTTATCTGCTATTTTCCACCTATGAACTTCCTCACAATTTTTAATCTAAGCTCAGTAGAGTATCAAATGGATTGATGACCCCAGCTCACACTGTCAGCAAGTTTAGCTGAAAGCATAAAGCAGCCTTCCAGAAGTTAACCAGCTAAGTAAACTTTCTCAGACTGTATTTAAAGAGTGCATTTTATTCACACCATTGCTACTAATGATGGATTATCTTATTCATATATCTGCTTCCCCTTAGGAGGCTATAGAGAGACAGAAAAATTGACTTTGTTTAATATCAAAATTTATTTTTAGTGTGCAAAATCCTATTAAAGTTATTTATACAGCAGGAGTACTAACAAAAGAAGAGCCAGAGAAGCAATTTTACGTCATTTATATCTAAATATCAACGAGTTTTACTGCCTTGTGAGAAGCTGGTAATTAATTAAATAAAAATATTCCATAAAAGAATTCTTTAGGCTGAAGTGTATAATTGATTCTACTTTGCCTGTTTTAATCTCAAGAGATTTACTTACAAATAAGAGAATTAAAAGACTTTGAATATGTTCTAGGTTAATTTTACCTTTCTGTTTTTTAAAATTTTTATGCTGCTTTCTAAAAAAAATGTCCACTAGCAGCTGTTTACAATCATGAGAGAGTGTATCATTTGTGTTCAGTTATAACATATATAATTTGCCAGAAATTGCCAATAATTTTTAACAGTAAGATTCATGTAGGAGGAATTAAAAGAAAAGATAAAACAAACAACCAAACTAAAAGATTTGAGTTTACAGTTGGTTTTCATATTTATAAACTTCTTATTAAGAAAAGCTTGTGTGTTTTACATCATCTCTGTCTAATACAGCGTCATGAATCTGTATAACCAAAGCCAGCAAGATATTTCATAACCAAAAGTTTTACAAGCAAATACCCATTCATTGAAAATGCAGGTAGTGTCTGTTTTATCAAGTGTCTTGACATCTGGTTAAGGGGAAGGGGACTTCCTAAGAAATGAATAATGTATTTTTTTTTTATTATTTTATTAGTATTTTTAAAAAAACAGAATTGACCTGAATTAATTCATAATTGCTTCTGTTGGAATGAAAAAGTCTCATAAAACATTAGTAAGACCTCTGTTCAAAAATGCACATAAAACCAATTTGTCCATTTTTCCTTTTTAAAGGTAGTGTTCATCCTGTCTTCATTTGAAAGAAATTATGAAAGGGAATAGAGAGGATCAAAAAGAATACGTCCTGACTCACATCTCCCGCAATTTACATTGAGACCAGCACAGAGTACAAAGGTAGAATGTAATTTTTTGCTATAAAGTTGATCTTAAAAAAGCAGAAGCAGAAAAACCAGCAATGCTTGTAAGGTGGAAGTATTTTTGCCATTATTAACGATTGTAGCTGTACACAAAAGCAGATGTGAGTCTTCCTTTAATTAGAGGTCTTGCTACTCATTTATAAAGCAGTAACCCTAAAATCACTGTGTTTGCAAGATGACAGAGTAGCTATCAACCATTAACATTCTGTCCCTACAGGAATACATTTTCCAAGGAAATACTCACTGGCCTAAAACAAATGTTGTGGTATATGACGCTGGCAGCTTAGGTCAGCTGTGGCTGCACGTATGAAGCCATACTACACCAAGCACTATTCAATGGAGCTAATGGCTACAGGTGTTTTCCTCTGTAACTGAAGAGCTTGACAAGAAAATCAAGATGCATGGAGCAGCTTCATAGAAAAGAACACTATCAACGAGTTATCATCTTAAATCATTGGTAACTCGTATGTTATGCAGCTGTTACCGTGTGTGTTATAGGAATTTGCTGGATATGTATTTTGTAACTGCAATATTCTTGTCTGAAAATTCTGACCTCTGTCAAGGATTTTCCTTAGGTTTTTTTTTTCATATTCAGTTGCATAAAATAATGGAAAACAAGCTAGTAGCCTAGACCTAAGTAATTTCAGAATAAGTTAAGACAAGCCATATAATTTTCTGTTCCCTTATTATGCAAATCACATTTAAATTTCTGAATAAAGAATGGAAAAAAACCCCTCTCATAAAAGAAGTAAACCTAAAATGAATTCTGACATAATACTAACTAATAAGAAAATAAAAAGAAGAATCTTGGGAATGACTGACCAGTCTGCCTCATCTCCATGCCTTGTAAGGTACAGATTATCCTGGAAGTTATGTTGAAGCATAAGGGATACTGGGAGGTGACACCACCAATGTGACTTCAGAGACCAAATGAAAAAAATCATGCCTTACTAATCCATCCAGTGGCTTTCTGTTATGGAATGACTGAACAGTGGACAAAGCAAAAAACTACAGGTGTCATTTACCTACAACGCTTTTGATACGGTCCTCCAAAACATTCCTGCCGCTAAATGGGACAGATATGGGTTGGATGGATGGATGTTTAATTGGGTGAGGAACTGGCTGGATGGCCATACCCAAAAACTTTTATAGTTAGTGTCTTAATATCTAGGGGGAAACCAGTGACAAGTGATGTATCTCAAGGGTTTATACTGGCAACTAGGCCATAAACATCTTTCTCAATGACATAGTGGGACCAAGCATACCCTCAGGAAGTTTGCAGACTACACAAACTGGATTTGATGGAGCAAAGGGATGCCGTCCAGAGGAACCCTGACAGGTTTGAGAGGGGGCCCTGTACAAATCTCTTGAGTTTCAACAAGGGCAAGTGCAAAGTCCTGCACCTGGGTCAGGGTAACCCCCACTACCAGTATGGGCATGGAGGATGAAGGGACTGGGAGCAGCCCTGCTGAGAACAGCTTGGGAGTGCTGGTGGATGAAAATATGGACATGATCTGGCCATGAGCACTCACAAAGTCNGGTGAGGAACTGGCTGGATGGCCATACCCAAAAACTTTTATAGTTAGTGTCTTAATATCTAGGTGGAAACCAGTGACAAGTGATGTATCTCAAGGGTTTATACTGGCAACTAGGCCATAAACATCTTTCTCAATGACATAGTGGGACCAAGCATACCCTCAGGAAGTTTGCAGACTACACAAACTGGATTTGATGGAGCAAAGGGATGCCGTCCAGAGGAACCCTGACAGGTTTGAGAGGGGGCCCTGTACAAATCTCTTGAGTTTCAACAAGGGCAAGTGCAAAGTCCTGCACCTGGGTCAGGGTAACCCCCACTACCAGTATGGGCATGGAGGATGAAGGGACTGGGAGCAGCCCTGCTGAGAACAGCTTGGGAGTGCTGGTGGATGAAAATATGGACATGATCTGGCCATGAGCACTCACAAAGTCCACAAAGCCAAACGTGTCCTGGGCTGCATCCAAAGCAGTGTGGGCAGCAGGGCGAGGGAGGGGATTCTGCCCCTCTGCTCTGCTCTGGTGAGACCCCACCTGGAACCTGCATCCAGCTCTGGGGTCCCTGCACAGGAAGGACATGGACCTGCTAGTGTAGGTCCAAAAGAGGACCATGTAAATGATCCTCCATGATCCACGAATGACCAGAGGACTGAAACATCTTGCCTATGAAGGAAGATTGAGAAAAATAAGTTTTTTTGGCCTAGAGAAGAGAGGACTCCAGGTGGCCTCACAGTGGCCTTCCAATATTTAAAAATGAGTTTGTATGAAACACAGAGACATTTTTTTAAAGTTCCTTAGGGACAGGAAAAACGGCAAGAGTTTTAAATTGAAAGAAATTTGAGTGTATTCGAGTAGATTTAGTATAAGGAAGATATTTCTTACATGAGAGTAGTAAACATTGGCACAGGTTGTCCAGAGAAGTTGTGGATACCCCATCCATGGAAGAGTTCAAAGTCAGGCTGTATGGGAATTTGATCTAGTGAAAGATGTCCCTGATCGTGGCAGATGGGTTAGACTACACGATCTTGAAAACTGGATCCCTTCCAACACAAAACAATCTTTGGTTCAGCTTTCTGTTCAGAAGATGATTACCTTGTTCAGCTACATAAACAGAGAGATGGATTAGAGCTTGTGAGTACTTTTTTCAGCAGACTAATGTGTAATCTCAGAAAACTTGTTTCATTTCATTTCATCTCATTAAAAAAAAAAAAATTAAAAATCCTTTCTGTCTTAACCATTACGGTCTAGTAAATTTCTTCTTATTAGAGAGGAAAAAGAAAAAAAAGTCCTAAATGTGCAAGTCCATTCTACCAACCTCTTAGTAATAATCAGAACTCTTTCATGGTCGAGCATCACTGAATACCGATAATGACATCATAAACCTGATTATACAAGTAAAATCAGATCCCCAAAGTTTTGAGACTGAAATTGTATCTGAAAGGTAAGTCGCCGTGCCCTAAGCTACACTTCATTTATTAGCAAGACAGTCTAAAATGATGCTTTGCAAAGTGACAGGAAGTGGCTGAAATCCTCCCTCCTCTGACCCCCTTAGGGAAACAGCCACCTTGGCTGCCATACAAAGTTACTGGAGTTGCACAGCAGTGCTGCAAAGAAATCACTTGTGCTTGTATGCACAGACATG
Organism: Cnemophilus loriae; assembly: GCA_013397755.1. Taxonomy (NCBI): domain Eukaryota; kingdom Metazoa; phylum Chordata; class Aves; order Passeriformes; family Corvidae; genus Cnemophilus; species Cnemophilus loriae. Next base: position 278,471 of record VZTF01007979.1, on the reverse strand, counting down.
AGATCCTCAGGCCAAAACACCCTTCTACACCTCTGCCCTGGCTCTCATAAGGTGGTCCTGCTTATTGAGCTGCTGAGTTTTTGAACAGAGGTACCGTGCACCCTATAATGCTGCTGAAACAGCTAAATATTTCAATACTGACAACCCACTTATTCAGACCTCTCTGCATGAGAGACTGTACACTGATCATTGTGTATCTGATCAGTGTGTGATCACTGAGCAAAGATCCTGCTCCATTTCACTTTCTTGATAGGTTCTTCAACCTAGATACAAATTGTACTTACTAAATTCCAGGAATAATCAGTTCCATAAATTTTCCCTTCTGTGAAAATATTCCCTTTGGAGCTCCCAGCTTCCTTCCAGGAAATGTCTTTGGTTGTCCCTGTTATTCATAGAGGAAGTGCTTATTTACTCCTACTGACACTGTCTTTACAAATCAAAGTCTCCTACATTCCCTTAAATGTCTTTTTGTGAAATGAAAGAGATGCAGTCTTCATATGGAAGCCCAGTATAGTTGATCAATTTATAGCAACCACGTCCTTTTTAATATTAGTAGACAGAATTTAATGTATACCTAAATTTTGAAGTATCATTATTATTATTTTTTTCCTACTATTTTTAACAAATAATAATAACAATAAAGAAAGCCCAAGAAATGGAACATAATAATTCTCCCACCGCAAGACCGATAGGAGATAAGATGTGTTTTTATCCAGGCTAACGAATATACGTCAATTACCAGAAAAAACAAACAAACAGGAGAAAGCTGATTTCATCTGACTGTGAAAAAAATTTGCTCACACAAAGGAACAGTACTTGGGAATTCTGGTCCTATTTTTAAAAATTTCAGTGATACAGATGTTTTATGAACTATTTTTTGGTTTTGCCAGATGTTTCCATCTGGTACAAATTAAATAACGTGAAAGAAATTGTAATATGAGTCTTCTTTTCAACTATACATTTTGTTTTCTGTGTTTAAAGGCTCTTGCAGTTTTATTTTTAGAACTAGATATGCTCAAAACAAAGCATTTTTCTAGAGATTAATTTTCTAACTATGATCTATTTAGTTTGGCTTAAACCAAGTACTTGTTGGACGATTCTTTCTGTCAGAATGGTTAAAAAGCTTTCATTTGGAGACTTTTATCACTAACTCATTTTTGTGCTGCCATAAAAAGAATTAATGTGACACCTTCAGGATGGTTTTATGGTGGGTCAGTTTTTGCATAATGAATTGAGCTAATACTAGTCACAAACGAATGAATACCCATTGTAAAAAAAAGAGAATTTTTCTCCAAAACTGGTGTTTCAAAGTTCTTCATCAATCTCTGCCTTTACTCGTGCTCTGCCTGTCCACATACCACTTTAGACAACAAGCCAAAAAAAACCAAAACAAAAAACAAAACAAAACAAAACAAACAAAAAAAACTCCAAAAAACAATGTTTAAGATCCATCTACATAATTGGTCCTGTCTGCAGATTTTGTGACACTTCCCAAACATAAAAAAAGGTATCACATAATCTATAGTGGTAACATGATTTAAACTACAGGTGTGGCAATTGTGTTGTGATATTCCTGAATATGTAAACAAAACAATGCATTAATGAAGGATGAAGACCAAAGAAGAAACACCTTCTATTATTACCTGGGAGAAGAAGGGAAGCAAAATCACTGCAAAGAGAACAGTTAGTCATTTGTACCACTTCTAGAACTGTGCAGAACGGCCTTATGTTCAGCAGTTAAGCAGAGGCTCCCTAGTTAGCCAGAAACGTCAGTGATACCTAACAAAAGGCTTACCTCAAAATACTTTCAGATTCTCTTGAATTCTCGAAAGTTCTCTTTTAAATGCTTTTGCTTACCATTTAGACAAATAAATGCCAGAAGATTCTATTGCAGTAAATACTCTTAAAATGAATGTTAGGGATAGAAGAATAGCTGGAAAATATACAAAACAAGGGGTGGGGCTTTTTCCCCCTGAGGATTGTCATTTCAAAACATAATAAATTTTTTTATCACTTTTCATATATGCAAGAATTATAGTTTATACAGGAGTATAAGGACTAAAACTCTGAAGGACACTATATCCTCAGTGGTGTTTCCCATCACCAAATCGGACACAGTTAGAAGACTCATAAAAGCCCTACACTTGCTTAGTCCTCCATGTCCTTTAAAATGTAAAGCCTTACAAAAATGTAAAGCCTTTACTTTTCAGAGTCTTGATTTCAACTGAAAATAAAGCTTATATTCATGGGATGCAATAATGTAATTAGATGCATTTTACCAAACAAAACTACCCAGGTAATTTGTGTTGTCTTTTTTTTTTTTTAACATTATTTTTGTATGCATTTGAAATCTGAGAACCATTCAAAAGGAAGGATACATTATTTAAAAACATAAAATATGTTCAAAACTACGATGTGCTTAATTTGAAAGACCTCAGTAAATGAGTGTCTTCAAAGGTAAAATTATCTAAGTACCTTCCAACAGGTATTAATTCAAAATTCATTGCTCTGCTAAATACATATTTTAGAAATCAAAAATTTTCCTTCCTGTTCCAGTAACTTTTTTCATATTGAGTGTACTGAACGTATCACAATGCTAATTTGAAAGTGGAGAAAAAAATCTTAGCATTTTAACCAGAAATCTATCACTGGAAGACTGTGTAAGATAAGTATGGTACTTTAATTGAAGGAGGACACTAGGCATTGTAGTAAAAAGAGAACTTATACTAATGTCAGCTTAACTGTGTATGTGGGTTTTCCTCTGAAGTATTTAGCTTTTTCCTTTATGCAGCAGCCTGCAGAAAAAGACAGCATTTTAGAAACAAAACCCTTATCTGGTTGAAAAGGAAAAATTCTTCCTGTGATCAGTGAAATTGCACTTATGATTTTCCTTTTCAGTCTTTAGGCAAGACTCACATCAGTCTCTACAGGTAGTTGTTTTTTGGAACTGGTGCTCATATTTGGCTGTCACTCATTTGCTTACAGGTACAAACCCTACTTCCACATGTATCTCCAAGGCAAATTGGACAGTAGCACAAGTGCAGGGCAATGCAATCCCTCCGGTCAGACCCCAACGGGGTAGAGACAGCTCTATGACAGAGTCATTCAGAGCACTTCAACTCTATTCACAGCTGCTTTGAAATTAAGCTGATCCATTCATTGCTGAAGACAGAAAAAACTAATGCCTCGGAGTTTGTAGTACACAGTGCTGGTCTCAGTCACTCTCAAAGAAATCTTAGTTATGTTCAAGGGTTCACATAATCCTGGAGTGACATGTTGAAATGCTTGTTATTTATATAACTGAAGGGAAAGAAACAAAAGACGGAACGTGACAGCCTTCACAGCATCCCTCTATCTGACAGACATACAGACTACTATCTGAAATTGTCTGTTCACTGAGGGAAAAATGAACTCAAGGCAAAAACTGGAATTAAAACAGCAGGGGAACATCCCAGAACTTGATCAGTTCATAAAGGAAGAAATAAACCTTTTCTGACTACCAAAAACTGTGCTTTATTTAGTGAACTAGAATCTCCAATCCACTGCCACTGTAAATCTTCTACCCTTCAATTACTATTTTACTTAAACTGAGTGAGCTGCCTATTTAGTGACCCAGAAAATGTGTCTTTCTCCACAGGATACAGTTCTGCTAACCACTATCCATATACCTGCTGCTACACACAAAATATATGTTTTGCTAACAACAGCAACAGTAACTATTTTATTTTGTTTCTGCACATTGCATATCATCTTCATAAAATGAATTCCCACAAACATGCTCAGCAGAGCTGAGGAGCTCTATAACATGCTTTAATGAAGCTAGAATATTATCACATTACATAATTTACAGCCTAAAAAGTGTAAGCTCTTCACACCCAGAGTACGGAGTAGCCTTCACAGCTGTACAGTTTAAATAATGCAAAGGAATTTTGCATAGTTAGAATCAGAATCTTAATGCAAATGGATCAAGTGCATTAATCAGAATGGTTTCCACTCAAAGTTCAAAAGTTATTTTTTCCTCTGAGAGATTTACTTTTCTCTTCAGGTTCATCAACCTGTCATCTTGGTCAATTTTGCCAAAATTGACTCTCACTGGAACCCCACTGGCATTTCTTTTATATTACAACTTAATTCCACATTTCCTCTATATCCTGTGTTCTGTCTATTACCCCCACTTTCAAAATTCTCATCACTTTCACCGTCACTGACATAATTTTAGGATGCTATGTAGCTTTTTCAGCCCCTGCACATAGATGTGTTAAAAGTATTTTTTTTCCCCAGGATTATCCAAGCATAAAAGGTATGATCTAACTACCTTCTGGGGCTTTAATTATTTGATTTTTTTTTCCTGCTCTGCATCACTGCATTGCACAAATGCATGATTTTTCACAAGGCCACATAGTGATAGGACAAGGGCTAATGTCTTTAAGCTGAAAGAAAGAAGGTTTAGATTTGATCTTAAGAAGAAATCCTTTACTGTGAGTGTGGTAAAACAGTGGAAAAGGTTACCCGAGAAGCTGTGGATGCCTCATGCCTGATATTGTTCAAGGTCAAGTTGGATGGGGCTTTGAGCAACAGGATCTAATAAGCTGCATCCCTGCTCATGGCTGAGGGTTTGGAACTAGAGGGTCTTTAAAGTCCTTTCCAACCAAAACCATTCTATGATTCTCTGATGATTCTCTGATTATAGTGTATGTTATGGGTCCCGTTGCTATTTCAAACACCACAGATTCCTGGAAAATTTTTGAATAAAGTTATAAATGCCACAGTTCTGTTTTTATTAAAAGCATCCCTGCTTCACAAGGAGTCGACTGTTCAATCATGAAGAGCTACTTTCTGTTAAAGGGCGGCTCATGAAAAAGTGGGAAAGTGGGACACTGCAAATAGGACAAAGCAGCTAGACTGATAAATCTGGATGTGATCGATTGTGACATTTTGAGTTGCAATGAGGAAAGTCCATCACTAAAAATAAATTCTTCCTAAAAATAAGAGTGGTTTTCAAACTAAAGGGGGCAAAGAAAGCAAAAA
>VZTF01007979.1:252359-273404 GCA_013397755.1 Cnemophilus loriae | reverse complement strand
AAAAAAAAAAAAAAAAATTAGGCGGTGCATAAGATAAGCGCAGTTTTACAAGTAGCTGACCATATCAGTAGCTTTAGTGGCTCAGTACGTCAGCACTACTCAGGAAGTCTGGTGGTGACAGGATTGAGTCATCTGACTTGTCTTAAATTATAATTCTGAAAGAATATATTCAGTTCAAACACCATAATTAATAAAAACATAGCCCTGAATATTTGGAAAGTATGCTGTGAGCTGTAAAGAAATACACAGGTGTAAGATATTTATGTAACTTTAGAGTGTGTGTCCTCAGTTTCCTCCACTATATGCCATTGTAAGTCTACCGGGATTTTTTCCACGAAAATTAATGGGTTTGGTGCATTTAGTTTAAGTTTTATTTTAGGTTTGGTGGGGGTTTATTTGTTTTGGGGGTTTGTTTCTGTGTTTGGCTGTTTGTGGGTTTTAATTTTTGTTTTGTTTTGTGTTGGTTCTTTCACTTTTTAGAAGATTTAAGTAGCTGTTAGCTTTCTATGGATATTATAAATACCGATTTTTAAAGTAGGGACAATATAGCTGTCACTTTTTTTTTCCTCTCTCTTCACAACATTTGTTAAATAATTACTGATTTGATAGCACAGTGTAGGTGATCCTAATATTTTGTGACTGAAATTAATAGATGTATTTTTGGTTCCTGGATACCATGTGAAGGATGTTACTGCATGCAACAAGCTTCTCCTGAATTTTGATATCCGGTATTGTTTTTTAGGCAGAACAAAATTAAAGAATATGTCATAGAAACAAAAAAATCATAAACATCTTCAGTTTGAAAATGTTCAAATGAATAAACGAGGCAACTTCTATAAAATTTTTCATCAAAAATATTTAAAAATATTTCTTCCAAAGGCTTCAATATAGAGTTAGTAGAATTTCCACAACAGGTCTAAGGGTTATCATAATTTCTTGTAAATTAATATAACTTCAGGGATAACATGGTTTAGATTAGCTTAGGATATGACCTTAAATTTTCATGACAAATTTGACCTTAATGAAAATGACAATTTTTTATATATGTATGAATACTGCAGAGATAGCCTGCTTTGTCCCATGATGACGAGTCTTTGACTCTGAAAGGCCATCACTGTTGCTGTAATCATAGAATCATAGAAAGACTTCAGTTGGAAGGATCCTTAAAGATCATCCCTCTCTAAAGCCCCAGTGTCCAAAGGAAAACTAAAATAACACAGTTTTTGGTTCACTCCCTTTTCTTTCTTCACTCCATCTTCTGAATGAACCTTTACGTCCAAATGAAGCACTGATCTTCTAGTCTAACAAGACACCAAGGAAATGAAATGGTGACTGCTTTCTGCTTAATGTATATGACTATTTTTATAGTGAATACATTTAAATAAATGATATGAGAGCTCTCCTTTTCTTGGACTCTTTAAATTAAAACTGTTCTGATTTTGAGCAATGGTTTCCAAATTATTTTTCCCCTTTAGAGTGCCAAATTTTGTAGAGAAATGATTAGAGACAAATTTCAAATGTATACTCATATTTGCACAGGCAGAAAGAGCTTTACACACGGAAAAAAAAAGAATTCTGGACAGATTTCTTCTGCATACTTACTAGACTGAGTTCAAATAATGGCCTTCAAGTATGCTTCAGAGACAGAACACCAGACTCAGCACAAAAACTCTACCTAAGCAAATTAACAAATGCAAGAGTAATCTTGACAAGATCTTGATGACCCTCTCTGAAATGTCAAGATACTCTTTTTCTTAGCCTTCAATTTATAGATAAAGAAAGGAAGATGATGCTCCTTTACCTCCATATTTTCATTTAAATACTTTTATTTTACTGAGCTGATATATTTTTTTTATTCCATGTTCAGTCGTCATCCTTCATGCTTTTAAGCATAAGTTTAAGAATGTGATGACATTAGAATTTTCTGTTCTAACAATATTTACAGTGACAACACTTCCAAAGGACTACTGCAGAAAATACCTTTTGCTACATTTTGAATACCCTTAACTCCTTTCCTCTTGTTCCAGAGAGGCCAAGAACTGTGCTATGTGGCCTCTCTCCTTGAGTGCTTTCTCAAGACATGTCACATTTCATTACTTGAAAGTTCTACTGACCTACAGTTGTTCTCATTCACACGACTGGCTCACCTGTTCTTCCTTGCACACTCAAGGACTTTTTAACAGATTAGAGGCAAGGCTTTTCCAGGGAGCTGGCAGAGCTCCTCACCGTCTCTCACTTGACTGTAGCTTTTCAGGATCCTGTAGTTCTTGGACTTTAAGTCCTGAGGTCTCACCTTACTAAACATCTGCTGGCTGGCAAAAAGTCCACTGCACATGAGTAAAATGAGGCAGAAGGCAGTGGCCTTCATGAATAGACTTAAAGGTATAGTGAGTCTGAGAGTAATTTTCTAGTCTAAGGATGATTTAATTCATAGTGATGCAGTAAACAAGGACGAAATAAAGCTCTGAAACTTGTTTTTTAATATTGAGACTTAATGTTCATGCCAAAAGCTTCTATGCAATCCCTAGTGGTACTGAAAATATTATACCAGAAATCACAGCTACATTAAAAATAGAGATTATGTAAAAGAATATAAGGTGTCAAACTGTGATCAGCTATATAGTTATTAAAAATCTGTATATCAGCAGGCTGCTGTTATATAACAGGTTTTTTTAATCACCGAATCTTAGAATGGCCTAGGTTGGAAGGGACATTAAAGATTATCAAGGTTATGATTTGGTTTGGTTTGGCTTTTGCCAGTCAGGAACTGAAGACCACTTTTGGTCTTGCAAATTCTTCTTCCAACATCAAAATAAACCAACCCACTCAGTTCAGTTTTGGAGAGTTATGTACATTATCTTGCTAAAGTCTCCTTTTACCTTTTTCTTTAGCTCTGGTGTCATCCTTGTATTGACAGTAATAGTATAAAAAGTTATTGCTTTTTTTCCCTGCTCATATACTTTCTGATTAATGAAATGCAGCACAGTATTTTACTATGATAAGCTCTCAATTCAAAATTCCGTACCAAAGATTGGGCTGCAGTGATAAAAATGGAAACCAGAAAGGTTTAAGGATGTACAGTAGAGTTGTGAGCGAGGCATGAAGGAAAGTTGGGAAGGATTGAATTAACTGTTTCAGGCAAGATACACAGTCTAAAATGGTGCATTGCTTAAGACAGAAAATGGAAGCTTATTGACATTGCTACTAAAAGGTGACAACAGATCTTCTAGCATTTCTTAAGTTGTCTTTATCTTCTTCAAAACATAGGAAGTGTCTTCAGAGTAGTTGCATAACAAAGCTTCGCTACATTTCCAGGCATAAAGAAAACAGCTTTTTATTTGCAGATTATAACTTTACTTTTTCCAGCAGATTGCTTCTCTAAGATTTTTGTTCAGCTCTGTTTGACTTTCTTACTTTTCTAAAACAAAGAATACCAAGGTTAAGTATCTATTTTCCGAACAGCAATTCTAGCATCCCGCAAATGTAGACACCACTTGATGTTTGGAGAGACCAATGAAGAAACTGGAATGTCTTCACTGGATGAACCACATGTCTCTCCAAAGAAAGGCCTTGTTTGCTGTATATCAGTTTTAGACATCTGTTGATTATATTGGAATGTGGATGCCTAAAGTCCATGTTCCAAAGCATATTTCTGAATTTCATCTGGAAAATCAAGATTCATATTCAGTAAACTTAAGGACTCCCAAATAAATCCTAACACTTATTTAAAGTCCAGATATAACTTGGAGTATAACTCCATTTGCAACTCAAAGTATGCAGATGACTGCATGCATAACAGCACAAGATAACACCATGAAAAAATCAAATGGATTGTTTTAATTTATTCTGACAGTTCCAAGAATCAGCAGGTCTTGCAGCTCTAGTGTAAGCGAAGATGTCTCTAAGTGACTTTTTGGGTGTGCATTTTGAGTTTAGAAGAAGCCTAAATTCCATGAAAGAAATGGTCAGAACCTAGTGAATATCAGACCCCTTCCGGCTGTATAATCTGACTAGCTGAAGTCACCTGTTAATTTTGAAGGTACTTGATTGAATTTTCAGAGATTATTTGAGCATGTCATTGAAACAACTGTTTAAACCTGAGACGATTTACTCTTTTAATTCACATAACAGCACATATGTATTTCTAGTAATTTCAGCACAACTATTCAGATTTGTCTTTCCAGAATGAAGAATGGCAGTTCTGGTCTCAAAAGCAAAGCATTATGATAGGCTTTGCTTATTTTCAGGCATGCAGATCTGGTAATAGAGAACTATGAGAAACCTTAACTAATTTTATTACCCAATCCCTGGATAAGTACTTTTAATAACCTAGATTTGTAGGTTAAAGAGCAGGAAAAAACATACAATTATCCAGAACTTTTTGTGTTCTTCTCTAGGAGCGTTCAAGAGACACACTTTTTCCTCAATATACAGGCACTAATCCATCAAATTCAGGGCATTTACTCAAGAAACAGAGAAGTTTAAGTATTAGAAATATGAGTCAATATAGAAGACTTTGGAAATGATACCAAATTATTTCTATACAAGTACTGCACTGATGCAAAATTTGGCTACATCTGGTAATATAAAAAATTTCTGTCACCCTGGTAGGCTGAAATTGAGGATTGGAAGGAAAAATCAGTTCTTACAGTAGTGTTGGCCACCGAGGGAAGGAAACTAACTTAATCTGCCTGCAATAACACACTATCAACAACAGCCGTGGTTAGATAACACCATGTCTCATCTAATTTTAGTTTATTTGAAATGTCTCATGCACAAAAATGTATAATATTTACTCACATGACAAATTTCAGTTTATCAAGTAGTGTAATCTTTTCTCTTTTGAAAAGAGATACATATGTATTGACATGTACATACGAAATAACCTTTTTTTTCCCCCTTCATTTTTTTCTGAAATAGAAAGAGTCATTACACCTATCGGTATATAATGCTTTACAACAGCACTTAGCATAATCTAGATCAGTAAAGACAGAAACATACTTGAGATGTCTAAAGCCTACTCAGAGAGGTTTTTAACACCAAATGGAAAGTATAGAGAAAACTCACAGCCTCATCTTATGGAAATTCACAGATGTTATGTACTGTGCATCCCAAATTCACCACAAGAATGTTAGGAAAACAAGTTGAATAGGCAGTAATGAATCTTTTCAGAAGGATGAAAACAAAAGACAGCATGAAAGACAATTTACTTCCAGTAATTCCTCAAACCATTTTTAAAAATAGAATTTCAAATTACAACTCTGAACCTACTCTTTTGTTTGATTAAAAACATCTCATTACCCCACACAAGCTCATCATCATAAAGATATTCTTACTGGCAATGACTTATTGCTAACTCCAAATCGAATATTGGTGTTTTGCTATTGAAATGCCAATACCAAAAATTGCACATAAGTCATTAGAATCAATGGCACTTTCAGTTTTAATTATACATACAGTCAAAGGAAGCCCAGTAAATCAGAAGTGGTTATTGTGGATAAAAAGTCGTAATAGTATTTTGGAAGAAAATTAAATGTTTTTTGTCAATGACTTTTTAAAACATTATATTATTTTTTGTGATTTCTATCTTACATAAGATACAAAATTATCATACGTGATGCAGAAAGAGCATCTTAAGCCTGCTGCTTTGTCACCTATAGATGCTTTGGAAATTTTACTCATTGTTTTCACTCTCAGTTCTTTAGCTGTCATTCATCCACATATATCCCAATTCTGCAAGCGTTGAAGTACATTCTTAACTTTCCATTAAACACAATGCAACATGGTAATGAAAATTGTTATTAAACTCTTGTAAAATGATGCCTTTAGCCATCAGGCTTCTGACTGCTAGTGTTTTTCCCACTTCTGCTGGCTTTGCAAACTCAAGATAGAAGAAACCTATGTACCACAACATGATGTCTGGGGAATTGCACCAGCACCAATTTGAAATGTAGTACCACCCACTCTTTTCTGACAAATCTGATTGTAAAATGCCTAAAAATCTGCATGGAAAATCATTGTGTTTGGGCTCTTCCTAAAAACTGGAAATTTTCTGCCATTTCTAGTAGTTAAAAGAGAGGTGATAAAACTGGCTAGTCACCTTTTTTGTTGTTGTTGTTGTTGTTGTTGTTGTTGCTGTTAAATACAAATGTCTTCCATCCTCAGAAGGAGCCCTGAAAGAAATCCTACTACTTGTCTTTTTATAATCACCACCCACCATCTCATAGCAGGGTTTCACTCAAGCAAAGGCTGAGTCACTTTTTCTTCCTCTCCCTTCTTAAGAAATACAATATATTAAAATGCCTTGGGGATCAGCTTGGTAACCAAATGCTGAAGAGTAGAATAGTCACTGCCCCGTTCCAGGTGCCGGGAATGCTGCTGATTTTATTTTTCAAAAAGCCCAATTTTCCACCTTGAACATACAAGTGCTCCTAGTGGCACTTCTGTCGAGACGGGGCAATTCTTTTTCTCAGCACGAATTTGGAGCAGCTTTTGCATAGCTTGTTGTTGAATTCTTTACAACATATAAGAGGACATATTTTGAAAAATTTCTTTCACCGTGTCTAAAATGGCAGTTTCAATGGCAAAAAGACTAGAAAAGAATGTTCTTTCCTAAAGATAATTAAGAAAATTTCAAAGATAAAATTCAGGGATGGGACAAGGAAAGTGTCAAAGGGAATAGTAATATTAGGCCTCGACCTTTAACAAGAGCTGAGGAAAGTATTCAGGTTAATATTTTCTTGGTAACGTAATTTTTCTGGTAGAACCAGCAGCCTTCCATAGTAATTAATTAAAATAATATCATGGTAACATGATTAATTCTCAAAACAAGCCAGCTTCCCTGAGGTATTTCTGAAGTCTAGAAAACTAGATTTTCCAAATGTATAACATGACTATCTTTCAGATATCACTGTTAAAAGCTATGTTTAAGAGCAGGAATAAGAATCTCTTATTTTAAAAACTACATAGTAATAAAGATTGCAAACATAGGCCTGAGGTCTCAAGAATCACCTTCAGTATTCCTTCTAATAAAATCACCAATAAACACAGCATCCCCAATAAACACATAATACAGAGAATACATATTGACATAATGAATGAATTCACATTCATCCGAATTGTTTGGTTTTTTTCACTCAGACTGGTGGAAATATAGCAGAAATAACCCAGAAACTCACAAATAACCTAGATCTTGTCATACTTTTCCTTTCTTCTGAGAGTGAGGTTTATTTGTTAATAAATCTAAAGAAACTAACTGCATTTATTTTAAGTTGTAAGAGAATTCTAATACAATTCACTGCTAAAAATGTAGATTAAACACTAAGCAAGGATATTGCTTTTAAAACCTAGAGGTACTATAAGGTCATTTTAGACATTTGAATTTTTAATAGTATACAATTACAGTCAATTAAAATGGAACATTTACCTTGCAAACCAGGTTCCACAGATACAGCCAGGAAAGACAAAAGAGTTTTCTGCCAAGTTTTCCAGCTCCACTGCTCACTTACTGGAAAAAAATACAAGAAGAAAATTTATTTAGTCATCAGTTGTACAGAGCTTTTTGAAATGGTGGTGCTTTCAACGAAAACGCCTTGAGACATTTTAGAATGATACTTAGCTCCTGTCCAAAAAGGAATAGAAAAGATTGTCAGAGCTGTAAATGTGTCTGCTAAGATGAATAGCGCTAGAGGCAATCGAAACCCCCTACTAACACCAAGAAATAGCGTGCACTCACTGGCACTAAAGGGGAGCAGGCAACTGTGTTGCCTATGGTAGGATAGAGAGACATTTACTGGAGGATCTGAAGGTGAAACTGACAAAGCATTAAACCTGAATGGAGACAAAGGAAAAAAAATCACTTCAACAGTAGGATTAACTGTTTGTCTCTGCTGGTGATAGAACTTGGCACCTCCACAGATTTCTCCATCTATGTCTCCAACTCCACAGTAAGAAAGGAGGGTTTTAGAATGTCTTACCATATCAAGTTTAAATCTGAACTTTCCATTTCTTTTAACAGGACAGATGAAGAAACAACTGCCTTACACAGTGAAGGTTGAGGAGTTAAGGAAAGCTCTGAATCACATAGGTGTCAGGACTGGTATATGCCTGAAAGAGCCACAGATTGTTTGATAAGCCAGAACTACACTGATACCAAAGACTAGTAATGACTGTGCTATTTCAAAATTAATGTGAAAAATGCCATAAACTCTTTTGATCAACATGTCCTCAACAAGCTTTTCAGAAAAAACAACCAAAATAACAAAATTATTCTTCTTCCTGCCATACAGAAATTACTTCTCCAAGACCTTTCCCAATGCCTGAAGAAGATGACTCTGCATGTCTATATAAAGCATATTGTGATCTGACAGAGATTATTCTGTAAATTGAAAAACATCATATAAAAAAGAAAGAAGAATATTATTTAAAATTTTCTTAGGATATAATATAAATATACAGCAGTTACAGGAAAGATCAGATATCCTAAGTAAAGGCAAACTTCATAATAAAATGTAATGTTTTATCTAACTCTCATTCAACCAGCTTGTTATGTGGAATGCAAATAAATGAGTTAATTCAATCATTTTATATTATACTTTATGGTTTATAATGGACAAGGTAAATGGACTAATAGCTGACCTGCAGAGTACATCTGTAACATAAGGAATTTATGCAATTTGCAGAAGAAGTCTTGGAAGGCAGCAATGAGCTGTCAGCACTCCAGGGTCTGGTACTGTCTACACTAAACACAGTTGCTTCCCTAGAGAAGAAGTTGGGTTGCATATTCACCAAAGCTGTAGTGTTGGCATGACATTTGCATCAATTCTCTATTATCTCCCCAGGAGATCACTTCCAGAAAAAATGGAAAATTTATTTAAACTCCCAGCAATTTTACTTTTTCAGGTTTTCTTTTCCTAGAGAATTGTAACTATTTATTGATTTTGCCCTTTTTTCTCTTCACTCCTCCTTGAAGTTAATACACAATTGAAATAAAAGGAAAAACAAAAAACAAAAAAAAAATTAAAAAAAACCCTAAACCAAACACAAAAACTCCACAAATAAGCCAATTCATCATGTCTCTAACTTTGTCATTTTGTTTATGCTGAAGCAAAAGGGAAACATTTTAAGTGCTGTAGTTATTTCCCTTCACCTTTGGTTGAACACATAGCAAACTTAAAATAAAGGTGAGCATAAGCCTTTGGAGGCTGAGAGAATTAAACACTGAACCCTGCTCTATATTCTAACAAACCTTCAAAGGATATTTAAATATCCAATCTAAACAGGTAGAAACGGATGCTCAGGAAGTTCCATCTGAACATGAGGAAGAACTTCTTTAATGTGTGTGTGACTGAGCACTGGAACAGATGGTCCGGAGAGGATGTGGAGTCTCTCTCACTGGAGATATTAAAAAACTGTCTAGAGGAAATCGTGCCATGTGCTCTGGGATGACCCTGCTTGAGCAGGGAGGTTGGACCAGATGACCAATTATGGGCCCTTCCGCCCTGAGCCATTCCGGGATTCTGTGATTTCTCTCCTCACCAAAATGTAGCAGCGAAATGGAGTATCAGCATCAATATCTCCTCCCTTAGACAAGGTCAAGGGTCAAACTGCCAAATGTTGATAACATCTCCATCTCATTACTGCATTATTTCTGAGGGTAAAACTCAAGCTGTAGGAGAGGACTAGAGGGTTGTTGTTATTAAGACCCCAGTGGGAATTCAACAGGGTCAATACAAGAGGCCATTAGAGAAGCTAAATTTCTCTGTGGCAAGAAATATTTCCTTCAGAGATAAGTGATTGCCTAATAGGTGAGACACAGAGGAACTAATCCGTTTCCCCAGCCGCAGGATATCATTAGCATCTCAGAAAAAGCTGCCCTCTGCCCAAGGCTGCTCTTTAGGTGGTACAAAGCTGATGCTGAGGAAATACACAAGCTTACTAACCAGCTGCGGAAATGGGAGAGCATAGTTAGTGCCAGTGCGTGTACACATGGGGAAAAAAGGCAATCACATTGGATAAAAAAGTATTGTGTACCCATCAGAGATAAGATTTCAGAGTCTAAGCGAGCTGGTTTACGAGGACATCACCTTAGTCGTCCAGAAGAATCTTAATGATAAGAATTATTGTGAATGGAAGACATAAAAAAAAGAAAATACTGATAGACAAATAAGAGGGAGGGTCTACTGCAATTTTCTACAAAATCTTTGATGGCACTAAAAAGCCAGATGATGTTTTAGAATATACATCATAATAAAAGTTCAAAATCAAGTAAAGTACGCATTTTGTTCATGGGGTCTGAATGGAAAACACAGAACTTTATTCCCCAGATGCTGATTATCCTGGATTTTTGAAGGAAAAATTATCTGCCAGAGTTCCCCTCTGGTAACTCTGGAATATTTTACCTAAACTTGTCTATTGCAACAGCACATGTGCAGTCTTAATTAAGATGTTGCTTTAAGAAAGAGAAAAACTGTCACTAAAATCACAGTGAGAATATAACAATATCAAAATCAGCAGTTATCAAAACTAGAAGTCACTAAAGCATATTACACAGGGGCAGCCTGGAAATATTAAAGATTTAATTGGATTTTTTGAGCCACATGCCAAACATGCGAAATGTACTTACACAGTCTTGCCCTAAGATCGAACAATAAATATGAGCATCATGAAAAATAAATCATGTGATCTACATTGACCTACATTGAAAAAATGAAATGCCACAGAGCAAAATGTTGAAACGCAACCAAAGAAATGACTGCTTAAACTGCTGAACAAGAAATACTTCAGATTTACAGACGGATGATCTACAGCAGAAGAAAGAAGATCCTTGCGATCTCTATCTTGAAAATACAATTAACTAATTTTATATATAATTTGGAGTAGGATTTCAAGCATAAAATCAATAAACTCTTTATACAGTAATATTTTGTAAGGGTAGTGGCCATATTTTTCTTTAGATTAAATCACAGTTCAGGATTTTCACAGAATTCCAAAGAGATGTTATCTAAGATGCACTGAGGAGAGGAATAGCTGGGTTTTTTTAAATATATCATAGTTCAAAACATTACCTTATAATGTATGTTCCTTGTCAAGCATTAATGATTTGAAGATGTAAAAATTTTCATGTAAGCTTAAGGAAGGCAGTGCTTTTTGTTGGTTATTTTGTTGGCATTTTTTTTGTTGGTTTTTCTTTTTGTTTGTTTTGGTCCAGTTTGTTTTTTTGTTGTTGTTGTTTTTTGCTTTGTTTTGCCTTGTTTGATTTTGGTTTGTTGGTTTTTTTTTTTAATTCAAGGGATGTGTTAGATTGCTTGCAGTACGTACATATCAAGCTAAGATAAAGGGTTTTTTAAAACCTAAATGAACTAGCTGATAAAAAGGTAAACCACATGGGACACCATTATCACACTTCCTCTGAAAGCAAATATCAGAGACTTGGTACTGAAGAAATTAATTAAAAAATATCTGCTGCACACCAATGTCTTCAAACAAGACCTTTGAGAGTCAGCATTAGGAATGGGTAGCAAAACTTCTCAAAATATTGCTGCTTTTAGTACAGCTGGTAAGTTGCACCAGACCACTGTAACCCACAGGCTCCTATATATTCTCCTGACTTCATTCCACTCTCCTCAGCTGAGAGGAGTTTCAGAGCAACACAAAGAAAGTGTAGCTTTGTGAGGGTAGATATTACACTGAAATATCCACTGCTTCCTATTTGGAGTTAAAGGGCATACTATCCTCTGTAGATATGTAGTTGCACTTTAGCATTTCAGAAACCCAAAAGAGAAAATACTGGTAATAACAAAATCAGATCTTAAAGTTGACACGGCTGAAAGTATTGAGTTTAAATTGCAGAAAAACAGATCAAATTTCAATGGAAAAATCCTAAGGATACTTTAGCACTGAAACACAATGTTTATAGGAGCTATGGAACCTCCAATACTTCCATTATTGTGAAACATGGGTAAATATCTGTCAGAAATCACAGCCAGAAGGCAGCACTGGAGGAGGGCAGTGGGTAATGTACTCTTGAGAACCCATCTAACTCACCTTCGATGATATTTTCAATAACTGTACAAACTGGACATACTTTTGGTTTCATATTTAATCATCTGATCTAAAATATACATCCCTCATCACTTTTTTCAGCTATCAGAAGTGATCAAAAGTGAACAAGGGCAATATTTTTAGGTTTAAAATAATGGAGAAACTGCAAAAAAAAGTTGACATTTCCCTTTTTAAATATCCTCAAGATTTATATCATCATCTGGTACTACAGTTCCTATTTTAACAATTACGCATGAGATTTTTGAAAACTAATCGATTTCAGATTTTTGAAGCCAAAATATTATCTAATTTCCTGTCCACAAAGCCCGTATAAATTTATTGATGCTTTTGTTCAAAGACAAAATATGGAGGCATTCTGCAATAAAATAATTAAGTTCTGTCATTCTCTTCATTTTTCATTATCATATAACCTTCAACTAGAATGAATGCTTACTAAGTCTAAAGTTTAAGAACTATTACAGACAAAAGTGATGTGAAGAAGCTTATGGTCTTTGTAAAATCAGTACTTCTAAACATTTATTTTCTATGACTTTAGGAATTTACTAATTTTCCAATGAAAGTCACAATGTTTGGTCACTGTTAAAATGTTGCAAACTGCAAAATTAAAATTATAAAGAAACAAAAGCAAAAAACCTTCACTATGGGATAAACGTCAAAGTGTCATCTGATCAAATCACAATAATCTTGCACTCTCCTTTCAGTGGTTGTTCTCTTTGCCATCAAGAGCATTCCTCCATAGAGACTACACAAGTGTTAGTTTGATTCACCTTCCTGCCTCTAAAGTGCTCCTCAGGTTTACAGCCCCCTGCCAAAACCAACTTATATGTATCTGGAAAACCAGAAGGCAGTTTTGTTAATGTCTCAACGATATACATGCACCATCTTCAGGTTTTTATTTTTATCTGAGCTATTTCAAACTTTAGGGTAAGTAATATAGATATATGCCTCCTACTCAAATCTCTCACCCAACCCATCCCATTTCCTTGCATGGTGGATGAAACACTGCTTGGTGTGTTATACATTGACAAAATTACAGCTATTAAGAACTCCCTAAGGACAGACAAATATTCTGAATATATCTTTCAATGAAATCTCATCATCATCAACTCACTTCCACCACTTTTCAGATATGTTCTCTTACAGCTGTGAATGCCTCATGATGGACCAATGTTCTGCAAACCACTCCTATAATTTTGTTTAATTTTGGAGACATTTAGGACTAACTAGTTAAAATAGCTGGAATTATTACATCGATCTCTTAGGAGAAATCATCTCTTTTTACCATGGATAGTGAGAAGACACACAGATGAATGAACCAAAGGCTTGATAAAACTACATTAGATAACAACTCAAAACTGGCAGAGTTAAACATAAAGTTTAAATATGTCACACTGAACAGGAGAAAGACAACATGAATATCTAAAAGCCTCAGTACTCACACCATTTAACACTCAATCATCACTATTAACTGTAGGTTTCAATCATATAGAGTTTCACAGACTGTTTTATTTTGTTGCATGATAGCTAATTCAAAGAAATTGCTCTTTGGTAGAAAAAAAGTTAATGAAATTATATGCTGTATATTAAACTGCTGCAACTGCCTGTTTTATAATTTTTCCTTGCTAGTTCAGCAAATAGGATTCTTCACTAGATAAAATGAAGTAATAAGCTCTTTATGCAAGAGAGTTTCCTATTTTAACCAGGTAGTTGTTGAGATAGGAAGACATGAGAAATTAAAAGTACAGGTACTAGAAAAACTTTAATTTGTATCAGAATAAGTCCAACAGTACTCTCGTATTTTCTATGTGACTATAATCTGTGTTTTTTATGTGCCTTCCACCCCTGCAGCTTTTCTGCCTCTATTATTTACAATAACAACACTGCTTCCCATGACATAATGCTTATCTCTAGGAGAACAATGAGTATTTAGGGTTTTTTTCCATTTAAGAGGATGACTTACTGCAAGAACTTAGGGGGAAGTTCATTAAGAAAAAACAAAATTAAAAATAGTTTCATTTCAATGCCACCTAAAGTACATAGTTACAATAATCAACATGAGACAACAAATCCTAGAGTTAAGGCATATAAGTGCTTGTTAGCTTTGGTGGGTAAGCATATTTCATCTTTTGTTTGTTATTCAAAGTGGCCCTGCATCATTTCTACAACCGACAAAGATAAGAAACATGCTATTTGCATTAGCCATGGATACACAGAGCAATTTCAGTGCCAGTACACATGGCTTGACTAAGAGCTGCCAAAATCCATGGGGATTACCAAAGGGGAGAACCAATGGAGGAATTGCTTTGCTTACAGCTTCTCTGCCTTACTCTGAAACAAAATCAAATTGCCTCTGAGACTGCCTTTCTCTTCCACACGCAGATTTATCTTTATTCATAGTCATATTTAGAAACAAGTAACTGAATTAAAAATGTTACATCTATAAATCTTCAGCATGCATACATAACAGTTACTATGTTTTACAGCTGTAATCTACCTGTAATGTAACTGATATCTTTTTGCAGTATAAAAGAGAATATGGAACTGTCACTATAACTAAATCAACTTTATATGAATGTTCTTACACTAAGCCAAGTGTTGTTTGACCTTGCACTTTTAACTTGATGAGTGATTGAAGTGCAGACCTGGTTCATTTCAGAGGACTGTGTTTATAAAACATATGACATTCATCTTCAGATTGGGAAACTGAGCTCCTGCACTTAAGGTTTGCAGTAGTTTTAGCAGAATTGTAATCTGGAAAAGGGTACCAACACTTTTATGATTTCCTTACCCTTTGGCAACATTATTTTCAGGGTAAGAGCTCTAGCAATAAATATTTTGTAATATAGTAAGAACTTGGTGAAGCAAGTGAAGCAAATCAAAACACTCTAAACTCCAGATGCTTCATTTCATGAGTTCACCCCAAAGCAAACGGATTACCATCTGGGCATATGAAAGAGAAAAATAAAATATACACTTAAAGCAGCCCCTGTTTGGGAGTACAGTGTGTATGATCCAACATACTACAAATTAGAAATGTGTTCCACCTAACTGGTATTTGAGATACTACTGAAATGCTAAGCTGATATTTCAGATGAGCTGTAATATGCTTTAATTCAGCTGATAAACACTCCAATAAAATAAAATAAAATTTAAAAAAAATAAAAAAAAAGAAAAAGAAAAGAAAGAAAAAAAAAAGACCCAACACCATTGATAACATCTGGACTAGTGATTTATTTTTCCAATTAATTTCAGACAGTCAGAAAACGTATTAAGGCTACTTAAAGCATATTATTTCAAAGAAAGAACTGTAACTGCCCAAACAAATTGAACTAATTTCCCCGAGTGGGTTTAACACACCCTCTTCTTATCCTCATACAGGTTAAAAGCTTACACTATAAATACTTAGAAAGCAGATCACAAACTCCTCCCCCATGACTTCTACATATATGCACATCACCCATCTTGATAAATGAAAGGATTTTCATAAGGTTTATGATATGTATTATGGAATTTTTGACACAATAAAGACCATGTAGAAGAAATTCCACTAAGTCCAGCTTTTAATATTTTCTTTTCTACAGAAAGGCATTTTATAGCAGACAATAATCTGAAATGTGAGTAATAATGCAAACTGAAGCCTTTCATGTGCTTTTGTACCATGGACATGCTTATTTTCTGCAAAACAGGGCAAAGTCAGCAGAAAATATTGTCTGAGTAGTGAACTCTGTTTGGGAAACAAGACAGACACTTTTGTTCCTGTACTCAAAAACTCCCAGCAGTCAGTTTGGATGCAGATGTTCTCCACTGTCTTGCCAGATAAAGAAGACATGGAAATCCTGACAAATGGATAGAAAAGTCAGGCAAAGTCACTTAATATGTTTACTGATTTGTTACTGCAGGTACACTGGCTTTGAGTTAATTCCTCTGGAATCTCTACCATTTACCAGTGTTCCAGGTGCTGTATTACATGTATTTCCATTTCAAAGATGTAGAGATCTTAATCATATCAGATCTGTGTGTTTACAATTATATAGTTCCTACAAATTCCCTGGTGTTTACGGTGTGAACACTCCTCACATTCCTGCAGGACACTGACACAGGTTCAGGTCAATTTTGGCCATCTCTGCAGTGCCTACTGTCACTTCCTTTTGTTTATGTTCACTACCTTTAGCATAAACCAGCACGGACATGGATCTAATTCTGCTGGACTCAACTACTAAAATGAAATGCTGGAGTTTCTAGTCCATGCTAATCTGAGACCCCCTCCATTCTTTTTAAATGCTAACATAATTTCTATTAGGGATTATCTACTTGAGAACCTTCTCATCCTTATTTTCAAGTTCTCAGTAATTATAGTTTTTGTTATAATTGCTCAAAGTCCCTTTGAACTTACAAATGAAATAGATTTAGAACAGGTCTGGAAAAGACTGTAAGGCTTCAAGCCTAGTGGAACCAGGATCACTACACCAAATCCACAACTAGTTTCTCTGACCTTGTGATGACACTGTCTGGTATAGAAAAAGGTTTTCATGTTAAAGACCTTGTGATACAGCGAAAATATCCACTATAAATTTTGAGCTGATTGTTACAGTATGAAGTTTAATGAGCTCCAAATCCTTATAGCTAAAATGTCTCTTTTTCCAATCTTAAGGGAGACAAGAAAAATGCTGAGGATGACTATGACCTATTGAAAAAGTGATATTAAGCAATAATAGCCTTATACAAATTTGTGAGGAATTAAGTGGAACTGAATTAACTCTATGGTGGCTTACACTAGAATTGCAGAATTTATTTTTTAACACCAAATGACCTCTCTAAATAAATAAATAAATAAATACAGTACGAAAAAGTCTATTAGGAAACTTGATGACTCCTTTTTTGTAGAAAAATATGGAACTTGTACTAAAAAAAATTAGAAAAGTCTACTATTAGGTCATCAGTATCAGCTGCCAGTGCTAAACTAATATTAAATCTTTAAAAAAAAAAAAACTGCACTGTGTTCTTAGTGCTATATGGATCTTGTTTTCTGCTTGTTTCAGGCAGCAAAACATTTGGTTGTCCTCACTTAGGTACTAAATGCTCTTTGACACCTACAATGAAATAAATTTCTCTAAAGGCAAGTGTAATCCAAAGAGTAATCTGTTCACGTCTGGTTTGCTATCAGATAAGAACTGGATTTGCATCTCTTATGAGCCATTGCCCTCGTGGTGGGAAATACAAATTAATCTTCAGGTAAGTCAAAAGAAAAGTTCATTTTAATTCAGTGAATTGAAGACTTTTGATTCCAATTGAAACGAATGAATAAGTATTCAATTTAAATTTTACCATTGAAAGATCAGCATAATAATGAATTGACATATTTCAATTTTTTCAAGAAAGAATTACTGTGATTTGACAAAAATTACTCCCTTCTTAAAAGTTCAGAACCATGTCATTTGAGAAAGGATTATCTTCACAACAGAAATGCACATTTTCCAGTACATAACTTAAAGGGCTGGATTTTTAGAGAATATTTTATGTGTGAGTATATTTATCAGAAAAATATGTGACAATCACTATTAAAATTTTCAAATTAAAAAAGGTCAACAATATTAAGTTTAATAAAGTTAAGAACTATTCCTCCTTAAAAGAACTATTCCTCCCTAAGTGATATGATTTCCTTGATTTATACATAAAAATTTCTTCACACCATTTAGCTTTGCTAAACTTTCTTCAAATCTCGTGAATATTTCCTTCCATTTACTTGCATCTTTAGTACATTTTTGTTTTTTTTCTGGAATGAAGTCAGCAGTCTAAAATAAGCGTTTCCAACACTAGGCACAGAACAAGGCATCTTAATATAAAATATAGTAGATGGTATTCCCAGTTAATGTTGTCTTTTAACTCAGCCATTTGATTTCTTTGTTATTAAACTAGGTGGACCAGACGATCTTTAAGAACCTTCATGCCTCTGAAAAATAACAACTGGAAGCAGGAACAGGTATATAAACCAGCTTTTCATTTTAAGAGCATCTGGATATTGTGGGTGTCTAAGAACTGACTGAACAGGGCAGAAAGAAATACTGTGTAAGGAAGAGTTTGGTGGCTGCAGTCAGGACACAGAAAAGTAGTGATTTCCTTAAAAAATATTAACCTTATTGGTTTCATTGTTGTAACAAAACATGCAGTTGTATCCCTGGAAGAGATAACCTACGACAGCTATTTCAAGAAACTTTGCAAAGCTACTTTCTGCACCCTTTGCTTGAAAGTCGATAGGGTTTTTGGATACTTGGAACATCTGAGAATAAGCCAGTAGTCTCTACATCTTTCATATCTGACTACTCAGGGACAACATTTAGTGTCCATGATCAACTTGAATCACAACCAAAATTTTAAGTAAAGAATTGCTAACTGGCATTCTTTAATGCAAATACGTTAGTAGGCTGGTACTTTTCTATAAAACCATTAGTTTTGTTTGTTTAGTCTCCTGTAAAAAAAAAAGAGATTTTTAATAATGCATTTATGTTTTTGAGACTAAAGACCAATAAATAACTACTTTCTAAAGAATAATTTACTAATATTATTTATGTACAACTTTCTTGTCATGCATGGAGTGAAAATGAAGGATGGTACATCTTTGTGCTGTGTATGCTATAGTCTTTATCCCTGAACAGTGTCAAACCCAGAAAGCACATAACCATCACAGAGAAGAAGCTAAGCCATCTGTTCAACATTGGCATAAGTAAAAATAAGTAGTTTTATGCTGCTGCTGTATTTTCTATCACTAAGTCTGAGAAGCTAATAATACTTTCAGCATGTCTCAGACATCTGTGTTTAAAACAAAATAATAATTAATTTCACAAAATATCATTGTGCATTATTTTCGTGTGATTAATAAACATAGTTACATTGACTTGTAATAATTTAGGCAAAATAGAGGCATCCTCTTTGTGATATGTTCTTTTACTGGTTAGCAAGGCTACAAGCTGTGATTGGCTTCCCCTCATTGCACAGAAGCACCAGAAATGAACTGAAACTCAGTGACTGACAAGCAGTCAAGACTATCTTTCCATTTCTAATAAAACCTAACAAACAGTGCTGCTGCTGATTCATATCAACTATGATATGAAGCAGAACACTTAGGTAAGGAATGACTAACTTTTCAGTCAAGGTTATATTTTTCAGAGTCACAATGTAACTAGACACTTCAGCAGCTTATTAGCAGTTTATGAATGACTCACAAATTTAGGCACAAAAAATACAACCTCCTTTTTCAAGCATATTCATTTAATATAAAAAATGTTAAAATACAATAGAAAATAATCTTACTGAATTTTGCCAAATCTTAATTATAGAGTCCCATTATTTTCCATAATTAATTTACAGTTGAATAGTGTCTCTAAGAGGACATGCAAATCGGAACAATGATGCTGTGCAGAATTCCAATCATGCTTGAAAGCCCCTGATATGCCAAAATAAAGAAATCTTTCCGAAAACATTTTAATGGGAAGCAAAAAAAAAGGTTTTTAAAACTTCAAATTCTATGCACTTGCAAAAAGAACTCAGAGACTCAATTTCTTTCTATAATTTTAAGAATAAGCTGTTTCGGCATCATAATAAGCAACAGAATACTGTCTAATATTCTCTCCAAAACACGTAGGTCTATATAAAATGATTACTATGTCCTTAAGATATTTTGTATCGGAACTGCAGTATATATTGCAGGGACAAAATAAATATATTAAAAACATGCTCAAGTTAACTTATAAAGAAGATTATCTTGTATTTTGTGGTTAAGAAAACACATGGAATTTGTAACATATTCCTTTCTGTATAAAGAACAGTGAGACTCACTGATCGAGCTTTTACTCATAGCTCCTTTCCAGTAAAGAGTGCCATTTGCACCTTCCAGAAACTCTTCGTTTTGGGAAGATTTAATAAGTAACTGAGGCCAAACAAGAAAGCCGACATATACCCATACCATAATACACACTGCCCCTCCCTTGCCTCCAGTTTCCTTCCCAGTTTTTTACATGTGCCATTAAGGAGGGAGAAGCTCAAACAAGTACAGCTACTCTGTTAACACCTTACAAAGGAAGAAAAGTGAAGATCAATAGACAGTCCTGATGCATATTCACTATTCCTATAAATCCCCTTTAAGTACTGAAAGGCTGCAGTGAGTTTTTCCCAGAGCCTCCTCTTCTCCATGGTCAATGACCCAATTCTCTCAAACTGTTCTCACAGAAGAGTTGTTTCAGCCCTCTGATCATTATTTCCACGGCCCTTCACTGGACCTGCTCTGACAGGTCCATGTCCTTCCTGTGCTGGGACCCCAGAGCTGGACGCAGGTTCCAGGTTGTTTCTCACCAGAGCAGAGCAGAGGAACAGAATCCCCTCCCTCGCCCTGCTGCCCACGCTGCTTTGGATGCAGCCCAAGACACATGTGGCTTTCTGGGCTGTGAGTGCTTATGGCTGGGTCATGTCTAGCCTCTCATCCACCAGGACACCCAAGGCCTTCTCGGCAGGGCCATCCCAGTCCCTTCATCCCCCAGCCCATACTGATAGTGGGGGTTACCCTGATCCAGGTGCAGGACTTTGAACTGCCCTCTTTGAAATTCAAGAGAATTGAACAGGCCGCCTTGTCAAACCCGTCAGGGTCCCTCTGGATAGCATCCCTTCCCTCCAGCATTTTGACCATGCCACGCATCTTGGTGCCTTCTGCAAACTTTAGGGGGGAACATTCAATTCCACTATGTCCTTAAAGAAGATATTGATGGTAGAGGTCCTTCTGCAGACCCTTGAGAGACATCACTCATTGCTAGTTTCCACTTGGACACTGAGACATTGACTGTAAGTCTCTGGACATGGCCATGCAGCTAATTCCTCATCCAGATAACACTCTATCCCATCAAACTCACATCTTTGTAATTTAGTGGCAGGAATGTTACGGGGATGTAAGAGACGGTCCGAGAATCCCTCATCTGTCTCACGATCATCAGCGGG
>VZTF01007979.1:179944-247141 GCA_013397755.1 Cnemophilus loriae | reverse complement strand
GGCCAGTGGATGGTCATGTGAGCTCAGCCCGGGCAGTGGCCGGAGCCGGAGGAGGGAAGGGAGGAGGAGGAGGGTGAGGGAGAAGGCCGTTCTTCCCATTCTGTGCCAGCTGCATCAGGATCTTAGGAGTTGCAGCGAACCAGGGGGGGCCTCCCCCACTCGGCCCGGCCGAGCGAGGAGGGGGCTGCCGGAGGCGGCCAGAGGTGGGGGACCTGACCCAGCCTGGTGGATGGTAAAAGGGAGCCAGGTCCCGGCCCTCGTGGAGTGGGGGGGGAAGCAGGGGAGGGGAGCTCGGCCCGGCAGATGGTAAAAGGGGGCCAGGCCCCGCCCTCGGGGAGCCGGAGGAGAGGGGAGAGGGCCAGCCAGGCAGGCCCTGGCAAAAACCCCCTCCCGGTCCCCTGTTACCTGTTGGAACGCCAGAAGCCAAAGAGGAAGTTCCCAGTGTCCAGCTCCTTAAATACTGTATCTCGCGGAGGGAGTACCTTAAATGTCATGGGCCCACGACACCCTGCCACTCCACAGGACCTGGCAGGGTGAAATTCACCTAGAAACCTGTCAACCCACGACAGAGGGAAAGGTCACACAACTGAAGTAAGCAGTGGATGAGCAAAAAGTTACAGGGAAGAGAACGAGATGGAGATAGTTCTCATTGTGATGGCACAACCACCGGGCTCTCATACAGAGGCAGAAGAGCTTGGCTTAAACAAGGAATGCCTTTTGTCTCAGTATTCACTAACAAGAGCTTTCTCTGTACTTCAGGATAGGATTCAAGAGTAAGGAGAATGACCAGAGGAGGATGAGTCCACGATTACTGTGAGCTCTAAATAAACTCATGAGTTGAACTCAGCTATGCTAAGGAAACTAGCTGAAGTTCTTGGAAGGCCATTCTTCAAGAAAAGTCTTGGAGATTGTGGGAGATCTCTGTCCATAGGGAGGAAGCAAATGATGGATCAACCTGCTAACTAGAAGCTTTACTTTGATCCCTGGGACAATCATGGAGTTGGTCCTTTAGAAGCACATATCTGAATATGAAGGAGAAAAAGGTGATGGGGAATTGTTGTGATGGTTTAACCAAAAGTGACTCATGCACAAATCAGCTAGATACCTT
Organism: Cnemophilus loriae; assembly: GCA_013397755.1. Lineage (NCBI taxonomy): Eukaryota > Metazoa > Chordata > Aves > Passeriformes > Corvidae > Cnemophilus > Cnemophilus loriae. The sequence goes on along the minus strand of VZTF01007979.1, from coordinate 246,033 downwards.
ATGCGCCTGACTCAAAGTCAAAACAATGTGCTTAGCACTACAGAAATAAAACTACAAAAGTACTGGGAGTCCCAAAAAAAGAAGTTAATGTACTAACACATAGGGAACTGTTCCTTGGTGCTGATGGTAGAGATTGCAAAGCTCAGAGTGATCTGGCTTGAGACTCTAGGCTTCTGTAGCTCTGTGCTGTTCTAACTACTGGCTGTCAAAATCCACAGCTGCCACAACGCTAAGGATGCTCCACTCACTCTGGTGAAAATCCAACCAGAAGAAGAAAGAGAAAGAATGCTATCTGGACATAACTTCATTCTATTACCAAGCTCTGCCCCACAGATTGTCCAGGTCCTGCTAGGAGAGGTAAATGTGGCTGTTGTTCAAAATTCACAGGTTGAGTTTAGGAAATGGTGACATTGATTCAGATTCAAAGTAGAAAACAATTCTGTGTCTTATAATTAACCATTTCAAACCTTCATAATAATCTAACTGAAAACAGGAGACAGTTCTAATTTGCTATTAGGAACAAGATCTGAAGGAAAAGAGCCATAACTAAAGAAAAAAAGCTGTATTCACAAAGGTAACAGGCTGCATCCACACACCTTTTACAACATCCTGGTGATATTTTAATAAAAAAATATAATCCTGCACATTGTTTATCTCACTTACTACTACTTTTTTTTTGGTTTAAACTTTCATGTTTTGTAGTAAACCGACTTACAGTTAATTTGCTGTCCACAAAAAATACTGTCAATTTTATTTCTGGACCATTAAATTTTAGATACACAGATGACTTTGGAAACCACACAAAACAATTATCCCAGTCTTTGAAATGCAGCAAGCTTACTAAATATGTGCTAGTTATAAGCATGCCCCTGTATCTACAAACAAGCAAAAAGTATGTGTTTTATAGGAGGACACGAAGAATTTTGCAGGAAACCAGTCTGAGATCCTGCTTCTCTAAGAAATGACATGTCGGAAAAGAAGATGAGAAGATGATCATGAACTCGCATGAGCCAGCCAATTAAGGCATCAGTAAACTGAGGCATGCTGACAACTTGAAGAAGGCAACTGGTAATTCTGTGTCATAGAAGTATAAGGAATGAGTATACAAGGAAAAGAATGACATGTCCCTCCCTCATACAGAGAAGTAAAGAACAGCTGGACCAAAGAAAGTTAAAAGGTATACCTACTGGAAGACTAAGAAAGTTTGCAAAGGCAACATAAGAGTTTTAAAACCTGGACTGCTGTATTAAAGCAGAAATAACCAGTAACAGTTTTTGGCAAAAACTGCTCATTGCTAAAAAATAGAGAAAGAAGTAAGATTAAATGCAGGCTCAGGAATACTGAGTACTTGAAGATCTTTAAGGAAAAATATTATGTATAGAAGCAGAGGAAGCCCACGACAAAGAAGACCCTAAACTGGAACCCAAACTCAAACGCAAACCTCAAGGATAACCTTTCATACATACTTCCACGCTGAATTAAGGGTGGTTGTCAGTTACGACCAGCAGTCAGGCATTTTGTTCTTTCCAGCGTTCTCTAATTAAATGCTAATAAATTTCTTCTTATTCCAGCTAGTTCTACTGCATTGACATGTCCTGAATTCAATGAATAAGATCTATAGATTCTTTTACATGTTATGGAAATGCATGAACTTATTGAGTTACTAAGCTTGTGTAAACAAATGTGTTGAACGTGCTTAACTAGATACTAAAAAGTAATAAAGCAGCTTTGCCATTTGTTTGTCCACAAAGTAATAACCCCCACTGCTTTCCAAAAATCTCTACACAGTTAAATCTGGTTTGGGCTGACAGACTAGGCAAAGGATTGAAGTTTGAAATATGAATATGCCTCACAGGACATCCGAACAGAGGCGAAAGAATGATAGAAATGCAGCCAATTTTCATGCTTACAGAGATTCAATTAGTGTAGGGTCAGGCAAGACCAGGCCGCTCAAAGACAAATTACTGCTACTTTGCAACAAAGTATAAATATTTTTAGTATAAATGTGTATGTCTGCGTAACACTCCTGACACTTCCAGGTTTTGCACTTGTATTTACAAAAGCAAACAAACAAGAAAATCTAATGGCTCCCCCACTCTCAAGAAAAAACACTAAAGTACTAAGGAACAGTACAATATCTCGTATAAACTGAATCAAAAATTTATTCTATTCTTGGCCCAGTATGTGGTTCAGTACAGAAAAAAAAATCAAAAAAATCTTCAAACATATCTCTTCGTGATTTCCATTCTAAGCTACTGAGATACTAATGCTATATTTTTCGAACTTGTAGAGACATGAAGACTGATCAATATCTGCAAATCACATAGAATCTCCAAATGAGATAAAGAAACAGGACAAATTGAGTCTAATTCTTGATGATACTCAGGTTACATTTTCTCTTCTCACAGTAGGAGGGTAATAGATAAAAGTTTAATCTTCTGTTTTATAAAAATTAGCACATATTACTGAATTTTGTCCTTTATTCACAACAGACCCAAATAAAGATGGAAGTTCCAAATCAAAATGGTTATGGGGTCAAGGATAACCTGATTTTAGAATATAAATTTAGAAAATGTACATACATACATTCACAAACTTCTGCGGAATCTATTTTAGCTTTCGTAATGTAACACAACTCAGCTCTTTTACGTAACCATGGTGCATAAATTTCTGTATTTCCTTTTTGACATCCCTCATCTGCAAGGCTGTTGCAAATAATGAGCTCTCATCAGTGCTTGTGGAGCTCTTAGGATTTCTATGCTAAAACAAGTGACCTAAATTATGACACCAGTGTCAAAGAGGATCCATGAATATATACAGAAGGTTAACCAACATCTAAGTAATCCATGAATTGATCCACTGCAACTATGGTACTGATAGAGTACATAGAGGGTCCATGTTCCAAATCCAGAAAAGTCTGCTAACGATCAAAGATAGTTCGAGAATGGGATTCCTTTAGAAAGGTCACATTTGCCTCTTTGCTTATAAAAATGATTAACTCTGAATGAGAATAACAACTTCAAGAAAAAGTCTGTGCAGACCTCATAAAAAATAAAGATAAAAAATATCATCTTTACCATAATTATCGTTACACGAGCACATATGTGAATCAGTGCCCAAAAGAAAATGTAAATGCCACTGATATCACTGCACTCTAACTATTAGCAATTTGTATTATAGCTTATATTGTCTATATGTAAATCTTTATAAAGCTGTTTAAACTGTGCTTGAGCTAAACACACATACACATTAATACATACATGACAAACATATGTGTAGTATCTTTGCGCATATATATATATATACTCACATAAATACATATATGGCAATACACAGATACGATCCAACAAAGAGAACTTTGTAAACATGCACTTCATAGAAATGTGCTGAGTGGCAAAGGCAGATCAGATTAAAACAGCCAGAATAGTGCTGCTCTTGGGGCTAAGGGCATTTTAAAGGATTTTGTATGCTTGTGTCACAGGAAAAGAAATTATTTTTTTTATAGCAACTGATGGTTTTACACAAGGTGCCTCATTGAAAAGTGAAAACTGGTGAGCCACATCAGAATGACATTTAAGGAATTGCTTAACCTAGAAACTGTAAGTCCGTTAAAGGGCCAGATGCCATTTGATGATGGATTCATGGCTGAGGAAGGTGTTCAATCCAGGTGAAAACATTACACCTCTGAAATGTCAATCTGTTTGTATGAGATTCTGAGAGTATACAATCCAGAAAACTGACTCATATGGACTACTATGACCATCTTAATAAATTTTTGTATTCTAATTCAATTCTCACCTGTCAGAAGATAGGTAGATGCACCAAGACATTCCTACCACATACCCAAGAACTGCTGGCTGAAGTGGTATATGTTTTCTGGGAAGACTGTCAGCCACCTAGCACTTGTCATATCGAATCATGCAGAACTAAAGTAGTTCAGCAGCAGCTGTAAAATTATAAATGAAACCTCACTGTAAGATCTCTGTTTCCCAGTGCTCTTGATATTTCAGACTTGCATTTGACATTAACTGGAAACTTAAAAAACACCTCCACATATAACTTGGGGCAAGAAGGAAGGCAGACACAGGACATTCATTATTTCCACCCCATGGATATAAAGACTAAAATAGATGAACTTTGGAAAACTGGTAAGGGAAAAAGAATTGCTTCGAAACAGCAGCAGTTTTGTCTGTCTGCACTGCACATGATGACAATGATTATTTTTTAACATAAAGCCTGTACCTGCATTGGAATAAGGTATATAATACACTATAGAGATAAGAACCTTTCATTCATTCTGAAAACCATATCCAACAATACTCTGTGAAGTTTTTGTGGTTTTTGTGTTATGGGAAACGGAGAATAATAATACTCTGCTTGCCTTCACACCATTCAGTTTTACAGGACGTCTAGATCATATCCCATTCACTTACTTTTTTTCAGGTTCATGAATAACTATCGCTTCATACAAAAGATGTTCCACATTTTTGCCCTTCTCTGTACTCTTTTTTATGTCCGTGGTGCACCTCTTGAAAAGAACAGTAAAGGAGATACTTAGTACTCAAAGGGTGAGTTTATATTTTGGTTTGTTCTGGTCTCCTTCCCAGCAGACCCTATGATTCATCAGTGTTTCTGGCACACTATAGACAACTCTATTAACTAGGATAATAAGGAGGCAAATGAAACCAGAGGCTAACCAGGGTCCTAGAGAGCACACAGTGATTTTTTGTGTAAGGACATTCAGAGCCTCCACAAAAATGCTGACAAGCCTTAATTAGCTTATGCTCAGCCAGTTAAACCTTAGTTCCTGGGAAAAGCTAAGATCCAGCTGGACTTAGTTGTTCCAGTTCATGCAAGCCATGTAGAATTTGGACTGGTCTGCAGATCAACTCAGTGCGTCTGCCTGCTTCCTAAGGGCTATTTGTAACGTGAGGTACAGAGACAGTCACAGTCATGGTGACATTGTCGTGCATTGTCGGTTTGCACCATAAGTTCCTGAAATTTGTGATGCTTGGGAACAAGTAAATAGATAGTGCATCCAAGAAAAGAAGACTTTCATTATTCTCAATTCTTTCTTAATTTAAAATTGCCCAAATGGCTGAACTGCCACTGGAAATAGTACAGCTGAACTATCCTGGAAAGATAAGCCTCTCTGTGATCCAGTGACAATCTCCAATGTCTGGCATCTCTTCATTGAACAGAGTAGATATTATCCCCTATTAATGCTAGGAGACTGGGCAACTGGGTTCACTTTTGGAGAGAAAAATTATATAAGCAAACAGAATGCCAAAGAAATTGCTAATGACAGAAAACCAAACAAAACTCAGTGAGTCTGGTTTAGATATCTCCATCTTTTTCCACTTAAAATATGCAGAAAACATTCCTACTTTGCCTCACTGAAGCATTACCAGGCTTACCTTTATATTTACATGGTATTTTTCTGGCAGAAAAGTATTACAGCTCTATGTGGCTCTGAAGCCACCAGTAAACCTAAAAGCCTGACTCTTTTTACCACTCATGCTGGTCCAATAAAGTCAGTGTAAGCACCAGAATGCCTGATAGAAGGGCAGATCTCACCCAGTCTTGATTTGGATTAGTATATATTGCACACAAAGGACAACTACTAAGAAAATTCAATCTGCATGGAATTTTAGAAAATGAAGACAATGAAGAGTTCTACTGAAACCTCTCAGCATGCATAAATACTATCTTAACATCCTCTCTACACAAAATACTTTCTAGTCCATTGCACAAAATAAGATTAGTGTTAAATAAATTAAGGGATTTTCTGGTCTCCTGATATTATTATTACTATTGTTTCAGAGAATGATTATTTTGTATTTATTTCTAATATTCCTTTAATCCTCATGTTTACAAGTTTTGCCAATCGTACAAAAGGTGTTTTCTAAAGCAAATGCTTCATTTGCATAAGAATATCAAACAAGAGAAAAGACTGAGACAATCCAAACTCAACTGACTAGGTTTGAAAGGTTTCTCCATTTACAATACTCTACTTGTTATATCTAAATACACGCAAGCAGAATTACAATTTTAGTACATAGAAAACGTTAGGACTACTGCAATTCCCACCCTCATCTTTAAGAGATAGGTATGTCAGAACAAATTCTCCAGTTAAAATACTTTCTTACATTTCCTGGATTATTCTAGTATTTCTCTAGTTGAGAATACGTTCTTGAAAGTGAGAATTTTTTTTTTTTTTAATTTGGGATGACTCAGAGAAAAATACAATCCAAAGAGACCTCAGAGTCATCCATCAATCACATCACCTTAAAGCAAATTAGCCCTACTTACGCCTTACTTGACTGACTAAGATACTTCACCCAGATCATCTGTTCAACTAGTTACTTATCGGTACAGTTACTCTTTATTTTTTAATATATTGTAAAAATCTCATCATAGTTTGATTTCATTATGCTTTTTCTGACTGACTATGGGAATGAGGTGTACCTTAGAGCAAAAGGTTTTTCTTGTTCCCAAAGACTCCTGTACAGATGTGCTGTAGACAGAGTATATACTATGAAAAAACGAACAAATCTTACTTTTGTCTTATTTCAACTCTGTTACTACAAAGCTAAAGTTTGGACTACCATATCTCTACAATGAAGCACGAAAACCCAGGTACTTCTTGCTAAAGAGTTATTCTGCAAGAATAATATCAAACCCATCAAAAGTAGAAGGCAAAACTCCTCATGAATCAAAAGCTTGATACAGATGAGTGAGATGGACATCTATCTTTAGCAACAAAATCTGCTAATTCTTGATAGTCTCACTCAACTTCCTAGACAGAATCAGTAATGTGGATTCCTGTTTTGCTGTCTTTCCTCTTATCTTTCATTTATAAGGCATAAGCTAGAGCAAAGTACCTTGTTGAACTTTTGAGGCATGAAAAAACCAGTATTTCTTCCTTATTTCATCTTAAAATGTAGCCACCAAATCAGAATTTTTTGACACTTAGCAAGATGAAATGGTTTGCCTCTCTGTATGCCCTTTTTTTCCATCTCTGGTTTACAATCACTGATAGCATGTCAGAAAGGCAGAGATTCACTTCCAGTATTATATTTCAGTACATTAAACCTGACAGTCTTCAAAATAATTTCTAGTAGTGTGTCCAAACAGAACTCCTCTCATCACTTGGCTGCTATTTCTTGGTTTGGTCCAAAACATTAAAGAGTACTGAATTTGAAATAAGAAATCTTTCCTTTCTGGCAAGAATAAGGTTATCATTGTCCTACAGCTGCAGAGGATATTTTTGACACATTTTCAGACATTAACTTCCTTTTACTGTACATGATGCACTGTTTTGGTTGCAGAAACTCGTCATGTGGCTGGATGTATTAGCTTGTTCCAAATGCTGAAAGTTTATCGGTGGCTGGGCCAAGAAATTCTGAAAGGCTACCACTGTATCATACTGAGCAGACAACCACATTTTGCTGTCCACCCCATAAAACTGTGTTTACTGAAAAAAACCCCAGTAACATTACTAAACAACCATAGGATTTTACTTAGGGTATTCAGTTCTTTAATTGTCTTTGCTTCACTCCTAACTTCAGATATAACCCCATTTTGTCCAATCCTTTTAGCTATGTGACCCATTCCCTGGAATGAACTGCAGCAAATGTCAAAAGCTTCAAGTTGTGTGGCATGGCATTTTAAAAAATAGACTATGTGCTGATTGAAATAACCAATTAATAAAACTGCAAAGAGATGTTCTACTGGTTACTGTTTAAAGGCCATTGAAAGCACATGATTCTGTGCACACCTGCAGCAGAAAGAACAAGATATTTGATTGCCTAAACACAGAAATTAAATATACAGGACAGAACATATAATGATGCTTCCTGATACATTTCCATCTCTCACAAAAAAGATGTTGTTAAAGACAAGGATTCTGAACAAAAAAATGGGATTTTATGCCAGGCCCAAAGAATGTATATTGGCAAAAAGCTGAAGAAGGCTTGAAGTATTCTAATCAAAAAGATGTTCTAAGTGACCTAGGAGAAGCATAAGGAGACATATTATTCTTCATATAACCAGAGTAAAACAATAGAGTAGTGAATATCTAAACATAACAATCTTTCATCCAAGTATGCTGCATGACTTCAACTAAACGTATTCAGTCCTCCAGAGTTTTATAAAAATATTTATATTTACAATTAAAAGTGACAAAGGAAAACAGGTAGACCTCAATTCCCCCTTTCTAATGGGAATTATTATTAATAATGGATTTTGTCAAAATGCTGTACCTCTATTAATGAGTCACTTCATGTTTCTTCAGTTTGTTTAATGTACTTTTTAAAACTAAAAACTCAGATGCAAGTGTCCCTACATCAAACTGAGAATAATTAGGTCTGTTTACGTGAAAAGACCTCATCAGGTGCAAACTTCAAAAAATAATGACAATATGTCTATGCAAGCAACTTTTTTTATTTTAATCTATCCATCTAGTGCTATCTATGCGTCTGTCTAGTTAATTGAAAAAAAGCCTAAATCGAGTTTTCCTCTCTTCAACTTAATAAAAATTTTGCATTCAACTATGTGTCCAGTGTTAATACTGGCCACATGGTTGATCACAGAATTATGCAACAAATTAATGAAAGCAAATAAATTAAGTGGAATCAGGTGAATATTTGGAAGGGCAAGCCAAGCGTCCTTAGCAAATACAAACTGACAAAATTAACAGACTGCAGCTCATACCTTATTGAGTCATGACAGAAAACAAAGCAAACAAAGAAGAAGAATAACCCAACAGCAGAGACGACTCCTGCTTCTTAAATTCTGAGTGACTAGTCTGGTAAGTCTATCTAAATTAACTAAAAAGAGCAACAGAGGGTGGGACTACGGAAAGAATACACAAGCTAAAACTAGGATTCCAAATTCACTAGAACAAAGATGACCTTAAAATGCCTAAACAAATACCATATATACAGACAGCTAATAAATCTTCCTGCAAGATTGCAAACCAAGCTGTATCAGTCCAGATCTGGCTTAATACTGATCCTTCAGTACCTTGACAAAAAAGGCAGTATATCTGAATGTGTTCTGAAGACAGTAGAATTCATTCCTGATCTTTTTGTCAGGTAAAATATTACCTCATTTGGAAAGATAAGCTCTAACATCACAGTACTTTTTCTTGAATATACTACTACCTAGCTTAGGCCATAACAAAGTTAGCTATAATCACAGGCCAAGGTTTGCTACAAAGGGGTATTACAGACTCAGTAAAGCTGCTGCAGTGTATTCGTAACTGGATTTACAGATGTTATTATGGATAAACCATTGCCTTTAATGTGGGGTGAAAATTACCCCAAATGGCAATTAAAAGGAAGTAGACCTTGGCTGCAGAATACGATTAATCACTGTGGTATCCATATTACATAGCAGTTATTCCAGTTGTTTCTCTAATTTTATGACACTGTATTCCCACAGATATCATGTGCAATACTGACCATAATAAAAATGGATGAAACACTGTGTCTGAACATGTGAGATTACATGAAATATAAAAAAATTCCAGTGTCAATGAGGAAATATAATGCAAATATTGTTAGCATTTTACTTGCTTCTTATCCTCTATCCATACAACATTTATTTGGCAAACAAAGTCATCACCATATTATGTGATAATCAGGTGAAGCGATGAATATCTAGTGTAAAATAGAGCATGAGAATATAATTTAGGGTTAAGCATACTGAATTTTTGTTGGTTTGGTTTGGTTTTGGTTTTTTGGGTTTTTCTCCCCAAATTTGGCTGTTGTAAGAAAAGTTAAAAATGTGAGCCAAATAGGAAGCCAAGACCAGAGTGCAATGCTTCCTTTGACTCCATTCTTTCAAACACCAGACATATTACCCTACAAATTTCATGGCACTAATTTATGCCACTCCTTCATGGCCTGAATTAAACAGAGAAAAATGAAATCAGGTAAGAAATATTAGTCACCCTGTTGCACAGGACTGAAGCAAAGCTCTTTCCTTACTAGACAAATACCCCTATTATGGTTGTCCAAAAATAACCCCACCAAAACCAACCAGATACTTCTTTTGGTGCAGTCTGATGTACATCTGAGCAACTGGAGGCTTTTGCCTGAAGGCACCATATCTCACCTCCCGTCTTGGAACAACCTCTTGTCTGCTGTTCTAGCAAGTTTCCATAGATACATGTATTTTTAACAATACTGAAACAGATCATAAAGTTCTTACACTTTCAGTTATCTACGTTGTAACCCCCAGTGGACACTTTACTGGTTATCACAGTAATAGCCAATAAAGACCAAAAAAATTGAGTGCAAATGAGGCGGCTTTCCAACGTGTAAGAATTAAACATTTAACCTTGATAATAAATAATCTATATTATTTTTGCTTTTGGGTGTTGCTATTCTACCAAACTTCCAGTAGTTTAAAAGAACTATTGAAGATTCACAGTGAGAGACAAGAATAAAGGTCGTTCTTAGCAAATTTCGTTAAGTTCTGTTGTGTACAGACTGCCCAACTACCAATCCAAGATCAGCTTCTTTGTCTTATGACATGAATATACATGATACAGTATGGTGAAAAGCGAAATAAATGCAGAAGGCTAAGAAGCACTTTTACTGTATTAGTGTTGATCTAATAATAATCCTCTTAAATGAGCATATAGCTATAAATTAGCAAAGAAGTTAGCAAAGAGTTTGTGTAGAAGGCCATGAAACTAGAAATTTCCTTTAATTGCTCCTCTTGCATTTGGGAAACCCATAACAGAAATTTATGCATTTTGGTCCTCCCTGCATGAGCTGGGGCTGAACTTTCTTATCCCAAGCAGGGTGAGAGATGGGGATGAAATATCTCAGCCACTCTTAGGTTAAAAAACACAGTACCAAGAGGTTCTCTGTCAGACCTTTATTACTGCAGCAAAGTCAGTAACCTTTCTGTTTTATGTCAGGTGTCACATGAGCCAAAAAGAAAGAGAGGGGAGACGGAAGGAGAAGGGAGAGCAGGACTTAAATAATTGATGTACCAATGCACAATGCAGTTTTAAGGCTGAATCCTGCTGTTTCCAATGTGATGGTTGTTCTGGAGGCATCAATTAAAAAAAAAACAAACAAAAAAACACTTCATGCTCTTCTTGTTTATAGTTTAACAATCTCTAACTGAGATATATTCTAGCTGTATAGACCATTTTTTTTTCCTTTAATGAAACCCACTGTATCCTAAAATAGAAATAAAAGCCATTCTGTTATTATAACTACTAAAACTATCTGCCCATAAAAATTCCTGTAAATTTTGTCAAACTATCACTAAAAATACAATTCTCAAAGCAGAACCACTTTACTGGAAATGAACAACACTGAAAACACGTTGTTAATCTTTGATTTTCTTTACAGCAATCTAACAGCATGACAGATATTTTAATATGATGATTCATTGTCACATTAAAGTATTCTCAGTGCTTTCCATGGGACACAGTTGAGGCAAATGGCAAAAGTCCATGAAGGAGTAGACAAGAGGAAGCCTGCAGAAAAAAAAAAAGTGAAAAGACAATAAAAAATTCCCCTGGGACTACAAGTCAGAGAAGAGTTTGGGAACTGATTAGAAGAAGAAAGACAGCTGACAGTGCTTTGTGGCATTTCTTTCAAGGACAAGAATATCAGCTCTGTCAGCTGCAAAACTGACAGATTGTTCACCTTTCATCTCTGAGCATACATGTTGGTGTGAATAACAGGTGACATTTCTACATGTTCCCATGTTCTTCCCTCATCTCTTTTCTTTTTCACTTATATACACTTCCTACTGTGCTCTTTATAGGTGGCCTGAAATTGGAGAAGCAGTGAGACGTACCAACTCATCCACCCTGTCCGCTGATCACTGCAAGAAATTGTCATGGCTGTGTGTGACCCAGCACAACTCTATGGCAACAACTGGGATGGAAGCAATCCTAAAGCAATGTCTACATTTTGGTAGGCAAAATTCACTCTTGTACCTAGAAAAATTAAAAAAGAAAAAACAACCCAACTGCACAAACACGGTAAACCTACATCGGGAGGAGATTTCCACTAGTAGCAGCTACTTTCACGTACAAGAACATTTTGGTTGGTTTATTTTTTAAAATTTTTATTCTGCCTTTTACTGCTTTTTTAAGGTTGCCCCTAGATACATTATTAACAGAATACTGATGAATAGTTTTCAGTTGATGCCATACTAATTTCCCTATATAATATGTGAATTACACTACTAAACCAATATTATGTCAATATACAAGCAATTCTAATATGTTAGTGGTCTGAGGTACAAGATCGTGTAGTATGCATGTAAATATTACAGAAATAATAAAAAAAGAAAACCCAATTGCCTTCTAATTTTGTTTTAAGAATTCATGTACTTGGTTCTTCCTAACAGGTATCATCTCTGTCTCTTACTATGTCATTCCACAGTCACACAGACAATGAGAGACAAATGTTATTTACATTACTTTCAAAATCTTCAGCATCAAAACTAGAAATATGAGTAATTGAATGACACCAGGTGAGAATGTCCTTTCTCTGAAAGTCGATAGTGAGAAACGATACTATGATTTTCTTGGTCTTGTGCTTGTATTCATACATTATTTAGGTGGCTGGCAGAGTAGGGCACCTCCTTTACAGTCCAGTCACAAAGCTAAAATTAGCTATTCACATTTAGTATACTGCTGCTAGAGAAAAGGAGTATTGAAGTGTCTCCAAAATGGACAGTGCTAATTTAGACCAACCTAGTTATGAGTAAAAAGGCCTTTAATCAGCATCTCTGTGATGGTCAGTATTCATTTAGTTGGCAGGTTTGTAGCAAATACCTCAGGACTCATTAAAAGCAGCAGGTAGATTTGAATATTCTCTCTCCACAGAACTAACAACATGTCAGTCTTGGCAGGTAAAGGCAGGGTTGTTTGTGCATTTTTGATATTTAAATTTCTTCTCATTCCTTCTCAGCACACAGCATTATAAAACATTCTGCTCTTAGGTAGTTCTAAACCTCCAAATGAAAAATTAACCTCCAGCAGGTTATGGTAAATATCATGTCCAATTTCCATATGGCCAAGCCAGGTAGCAGAATGATTAGCACACTGGTTTTGGGAACCCTGCTGCTTTTTAGCTGTTGCCTGGATGTAACATTTCTCTCCCTCTGTCCCTTCTGTACTCTCCCTCTCCTCTTCCTTCTCCATCTTTCTCCCTCTTTCTCCATCTCACATGCATACATGCACACACAGAGTCAACTGCTATTTATACAGCCAGAAAAATCTTGGCATAAACAGCACTGGATAAGAGGAGAAACATGTTAAAACAAAAAGTCCTTGCCCTGCAATCTGATGATGCTGTAACACAGTATAGTACAGACTCATAGCAAGGACATAATGAACAGCCAGTGGTCCTTGCAGCCAAAATTGATTTATATTGAGAATAAAGCTATCCCATACAAAATAGTAATAATTATTTAATACACAGCAAGATAAATAGACACCTACCTTTGCTGTATTACGTTAACAGTTAGAAAAAAATCTGTCATTTTTCTTCTATTTCTATGTAACTTTATATTTATTCTTTTTCATTTTATGTTATTCGAACAGATGATCTGCCTGCCTTAGTGATCAAATTCGTGTCTCACAAAGAATTAAATGCGTGCTTCTGTTTCTACAGTACATTGTCACCAGCTCTGCTCTAGAAATCAGCCAAAAGAGATAGCTAGAAACATTGTATGTAATTTACTGGACAGAAAGAAAAACAAAAGAAAATCATGCAACTGAAGTTTTCCTGCTCTAAGTGCATTGGTCTAATTGTTCACTATCTCAGGTACATCCTAGACCCTCCTCATGCCACATGGACCAGCTCTGGCACTTCCCCCAACTCTCAGGTAAGCCAAATGGACTCACAAACATAAAATAAAGCAATTTGCCTTGCTTGTCAGGTTAACATCCTGACAGTTTAGCAAGATGAATCAATATACTGAGTAGTCAAATAAGCACTGAAAACACTACACAAGAGAAAAACAGCATGGAGCTTGGTGTCAGAAAGCAGCTGGTAGAGTACATGAAAGAGAAAGGGGAAGCCTTTGACAGTTGTGATTTGTTAGACCATATCTGCCATCTCGTGAAGCCTCACCACTAATTAGGACAAGAAAAACTGCATGAAATAGAGAGGCGTATCCTTTCATCTTTCCGGAGGTCACCTTACAATTTCAGGTGATGCATCACCCTGACAGAGGAAAGATTACATTCCTGGAAGACGAATGTGTCCAACTGTATTTATTTCTTCAAAGAGAATTAAAAGTTGATTCTAGATGTAAAAACAAAAGGTATTTCCCAAGTTAATGTGACAATAAAATCTGACACACTTAAACAGAAAAAACACAGGCAGAAATCATGATTTGAAAAAATGTTAGCAGCCCTCTTTTTCTTGTGTTTGTTTCCCTGACTGCCTCGTTCCCAGGTTCATCTGCATGCTGCTGCCTTGTTGACTGCAGTGATGGAAAATGCTGTGGGTAGGAGGACAGGAAGCAATCTCCCCTACAGATCTCAGTTCTGAGCAGTGCCAGCAAATGAAGATCCTACTCCAAAAGAAACTTGTACGGTTTCTTCAACTGCTTCGTGAGGTTAGTGAAACAAAAGCTTTTTTTTTTCTTTTTTGTCTATTTCCTCTATGTCTGCAGTGGTGATACGACTGCTTTTTTAAATTATGGGCAGTCCCAGCATACAGGAGTCTAAACACTAACCAAGTTTAAACCAGTGACACGTTTTAAGGTCAGATAAATTGTAGCCAGCAAAACATTAAGCAGAACAGCACAGACGATGAAACCATAAAACCATGTTAATAATTGTCATGGGCTGACAGGTTTTGAGGTAAATTTCACCCTGCCAGGTCTTTTGGACGTGACAGGGTGTCATGGGCCAATCATATTAAGACACGGCCTCTGCGAGATAACAATATTTAGGGGGTTTGGAAGCCTGAAACTTTCTCTTTTGGCTTCCGGCTCTGAACAGGTAACGGAGTGGGAGGGGGGTGGGGGTGGGCAGCCCCTGCCAAGCCAGCAAATTGAATATACTATTCCTGACAGCACGTCTTTTATGTAGGAATTGCTGAAACTTCACAATGTAAATTTTCAAATAAGAGGAATTTTGATAGCTATTACAATTTTATAGAATCAGTGAATATCCTGAGTTGCAAGGGACCTTCAAGGTTTATTGATTTCCTGTCCTTGCACAGGATGTCCTCAAGAGCCACACCATGTGCACAAAAGTATTGTCCAAAACTTCTTGAATTCTATGAGAATGGTGGTGCTACGGCCCCTTCCCTGGGGAGCCTGTTCCATTACCCAGCCACCCTCCAGGTGAAAGAGAGAGAAAGGACCATTGTCTGCCCCTTTATTTCTCCTCATGAGGTGTAGGCTGCAATGAGGTCTCCCCTCAGTCTCCTCTTCTCCAGGCTGAACAGACTAAGTGACCTCAGCTGCTCCTCATGCGGCTTCCCCTCAAGGCCCTTCACCATCTTTGTTGCCCTCCTTTGAACTTTCGAATAGCTCTACAGTTTTCTTATATTGTAGTGGCCAAAACTGCACACAATATTCAAGGTGAGACCACACCTTATGCAGAGCAGAACAGGACACTCACTTTCAGTGAGGCTGGTCTCCTTCACCAGTCTATACATACATCCCATCCCCACACGCACAATCTGGCACTTTCCCTGGTTAAATTTATTTAGATTTTATAATTTCTAGCTGTTTCCAAGGTCTGCAAAAACCTTCAATAGGTGTCAAGGAACACAGCTATTTAAATTACTATTTTTTTTGTGTAAAATGTTAATATTTTGGAGACAAACAGGGATAAAATTTCTGATCTAAAATCAATCTGAATTCTGGAAACTCACAGGTTCTATTGCATGTTAGCAAAACTCCACGTCCTTGCATAGTGGCAGCTTCCCTCACTCATTTTTTTTCTGTCACTTTATTATTATGCTTTTTTTCAAAAATGCTTCTATTACTTTCCATTCTTTCTTCAGAGACCAGACGTTTAACACAAAAAAGGAAAAAAAAAAAGGCACTAAAAAAATGAGTTCCTCCTTCTGCCAAGGCTGCAGGAGATTTTAGGTCAGAAAGGAATTTAAACCCACAGCAACAGAATTTTATGTAAGGCAGAAAGCTTGGTTTTCATCATGAGGTGTCATCTGGCATTCTACCAGAGATAACATACATCTAATTTCTTGACCTTCTGAAAAGCTAAAGAGAGCTTTTTTTGTCCCATGTTACCCACTCGGTATACATATGAAGCCAACACATAAGATTCGTCCCAAGTTCTGAGTCCTCTCTGGAGCACATCTTTCCTCGTACAAACTCCACCATTTTTCATCATCCCAGAAATTCCTCGCAAATCAGAGTTTCTTAACATGGTATAAAGTTATCCATTTTCACCTGGGCTAAAGCTGTAGCCCTCTAGAGCTGCTTTTCAGACCAGTTCAAGTGTCCTGAGCCATATGCTCCAGAAAAATGCAAGTTTGATTGTGATGCTCATCCATACTCACAAGACTCTCAAGGCTCTGCCTGTGGAGCTTTCTATCACTGTCACCTCTGGAGAGCTTAGCCTGAAGTGTTCTGCCTCTGGGCTTTGTACTCTGACTTGCATAAACGCTGTCCTGACAACTGCACTTCCCACACCTGCATCATTCCCAGAAGCTAAACTAGCATTGCAAACTGTGCATTGTAGCAGCAGTCATGATTTCCTGCATCACTTTTGACGTATTATCTGTCTGTAGCCACAAATATACAGTTACCAATTTGTCTCNAAAAAAAGCAGCATGAATGGGAAAGCACTCCCTCTAGGTACCAAAGAAGACCATAAAAGAGTAACAAGCCAAAAAAAATGCATTTAGGATAACAATAACCCTAGAGACTTTTGGCAATACCTAAAGGTAGAAACAAGACATTGGAGGGAAGTATTCTTTCAGAGATCACTCGTGAAAAAAATGCTAAAATATAGATACAGTAAAGAACAACTTTCAAATGCAATCTTGACGCAGTCTCTCTACAGAAAATTAAATTCAGTACATCTTCATGCTTTTTGTTGCAAAAAAATTGTAAGCAGTAAAATGGTTGATACAATCACATCTATTAAAAAAGACGCTCAGCCATACATAGCTGTGAGTGAACAACTACAGCAATGGCAAACTGATCATAATACAAGGGCTAAGCTACCTTTTTGACCATCAAGAGCAATTGCATTATTGCCAATTCAAAAAACATATTAAAGCATACAGGAAAAACACCTGCAGAATTCAAATGCAATATTAATTTGCAAAATAAAAATTATGTTTATTATATTGAAATAGAAAGAAAGAAACAACACTGCTGGAAAAACTGAAGGTATTCATCATACCTTTGAGATGGGTGTATTACAAAGCAGTTAGAAGCAATGAAGCAAATGAATTTGTTTTAGAAATATACACGGAAACTGGTAAAAATTACTACTGTCAAGATTGAAAGTAAATTACCCATGCAGTTAATACACCTTTCTCTGCAGCTAGTAGGAAGCAAAGAGAGGTGTTTATAGCATTCAGAGATAGTGCTCTGATACAGATCACCATTTTTCAGTTGCCTGTAGACAGGCTTAATTTGCATGAACAGTTGTCATGAGGAGGCTTCAGAAGGATCAGTGTGTCGTTGCCAACCAAAATGAGGAAAGTCCAGGTACTTTCTTCAACTTTCTCACTTCAGAGCATTTTTGTCAAACAGAAAGCTGATCCTTCTCACCATAACAGGTCTAAACTAACCTGTTTTATTCTTACATGGTGAGGGGTGGCAGATAGGAAGACTAAAGAAACCTTATACTGCATTAGTGTTTAAAATTTGCTTGCTACGCTATCAGATGAACATAAGAGCTCACATAAAGACATCAGGAACACAAGACATCAGAAATAGAATCGGTAAGAAAAGATATTAGCACCACCCCTCACCAACCCTCCCTGCCCCGTTGTAACCTGTAGCCTGGAAATCAGGTAGATCCAGAAAGGGATTTTTTGAAACAAAAGTAGTTCTCATTAGCAGCTGGCTCTGGTGAGATGTCCACTGACATAATGCTTGAATTAGTCTTGAGCCTGGCAATTGAGTAGCATGTTTCAACCATGCTGTTCCTAACTACTGCCAAATTATCTGCTAGAGACTTTCTTCTCTTCTCAGAGAAAGCCAAAAAGAAATTGAGTTTCATAGAGCTTCTGGAAAGGTTATTTCTTCCTCTTGTAGGCATTATTTTCACAATGCAAAGTCTTAGACATTTGTATTCTTCCCTTTCTAGTTCTCCATTTGCTTTCTTATTAGTGGCAGATAACCCAAAACTTAACTATCACTTTATATTCTTTGTCACTTATATTTACCAATGGGGACCCAAATTTACGACATTCTGCCCATATATACTACACACTGGGGCACTTTTCGTTCTTCAAATCCCCTCTATTTAGGACTTCCCACCACTCCCTTTCATGCAGTGGTGCCTTCATTTGTCCCCAAAACACAGTATTGTAACAGATACTTGTAGAGTTAACCGATCTCGTTAACCCTCTGGTTCATCTCCAAGATTCAGCATCCTTCTGAAAGAATCGCATAAGCTAATTTTCCATGTTGTTACTACACAGTACCACAGAGTTACTACAGGCCATCATGATAACCTGCTTTTCTTGAGAATTTATAACAGTGCTCTTTAGGCAGAAAATCAGGAAGGGTAATTTTTGGACTGGTTGAGTATGCAATTGTTTAATGGACTACTAACTGAGAGCCACATTTTAAAATATTTATGGCAACTCCTGTCATTCACATGAACTGGAACTGTTGATCTACTCGATCTGAATGCAGATCTCTGACTGCAGTCATGCACTACTGCCTTCAAGGTGCAAATTGGTACAGTCCATATTCTAGCCCGTGTGTTAACATATTGACACAGTTAAATAATAAATTCTATTTTAAGACTGATTTATTTGAATGTGCTATATTTGGCATATTTTTAGTCTTGAGCTGAGACAGTGATTTCTTCTCAGTATCATAATATTAAAAAAAAATCTAATACTTACTTACCTTTTGCAAAATAATTTTATTGTCTTTGTATACCAAAATTCTCCTAGAATTTTGCTAATATTTTTCTTTTCTAAATATACTCAGAGTCAGAAAGTTTTTGGGTTGTTTTGAAAAGTACAGCTTTCTATCTTTATGCAGAATATTAGAGATGAATTCATTTAGAAATCCGTGGCTAATTAACAAGACGCATAGTGCTTCTAACCCTTTAAATACACAACAATTTGGCTTCATTTGCTATAATTGTATTATCAGTGTTTTCCTCCAATGGTAGGTATTACAAGCAATGAGTTAATCACATTTCTATAACCGATCATCATATCTCTTTATTGTATTTAATTGATTACTGCTTTCTAGATTCAGTAACACAATCTATCTAGTCTACCTACTATCTCCATCCTTGTACCTCACACAATAGTTTTACATAAATTATGCCTAATTCACAAATCCACTGTGCTGTAAACAAAACAATTGCAATTTATTATTTCTCAGTTAGTACACCTTGTTAGTCAGCCCTAAGACCCTAGAAAGAAGACAGAGCTAACATATGTGTCTAACAGAACAGCTTCCTCCCACCTCTCATGCCCCTGCTCACTATTTTGGTTCATATTTAGAAAAAGCACATGATTCATTTAAAGCCTAGGAGTTGTTTGAATTTAAATCAAATGCCTAAAAATATTGAGCATTTGCTCATGTGTCCTATGAATACCGAATCTAGGACTTGCATAGAAGAAAGTTAACTTTTTCTGTGAAACAACTCAGAAAACAAACAAAAAAAACCCCACAACCCCAATACTAATTAAACAGTCCAAGGCTGAGAAAAGTATTCCAGTTGATTTGAAATCATGGATGAAAACAGATTATGATGGAAATTTAACAACTGCTTAATGATGGAGTATATTTGCAGCCATCCATTTTTCATTCATTCCAAATGAGTGTGTTCTGGGACTGGATTGAACACATGCATTTGACAAGAATATCCAAGTCACAAGAACATCCATCAAAATGAATGGGAAGCTAGAATGAACAGTATTTGCTCACTGTTCCTCCAAAGCCAAATGTATCCTCAGAACAGTGACTCTCTCTGCCTATCACAACTCATTGTCTGTGCCCCGTAGTTAGTACTATGTTAAGCATGAAGTACTCACTCTGAAATGTAAATAAATATCTATTTTCAAATCACTAACTGAAGGAAAAAGTCTGCCTAGATAAATGAAGATGTATACATTGGGAATGGCCACTTCATAGTTCCTCCCAGTACCTCCCAGAGTCAAGAGAAATTTCTATGAATACCTTTGAAGATGATAACACTGAAATTTGTGCTAATCTTTTTTCCTTACTGAGAAAATGGGTGTATGCTTAATTCATTGCTTTGAGGGGTTTTTCTTCTCTAAAATACCACTTTTCCAACAAACTCTTGCTTTTTGTCAATAACTGACCAATTAACTTTAATTTTCTTGAACTGAGTGAACCATCAAGACAAAATCACAAAATATTTCTCCAAATCTCCATCCTCTTAAGGTAGTGAATCAACACACAAAGTTGTTTTTTTAAAGACATTTGTATAATTAGTGTTACATTTTTCTTTCTAACATCCAGAATAATTTTTCTTAAATGAGCAACTTAGAAAATCACAGTATCTGTCAGACCAATGAGTTGTTTCAAGCTGTTTCAGCCTAGTCATATGCACAAATATTTCAGGATACATTTAAAGCCTTTTTGCTCTTCCTAGGACCCCTTTCTGTGAGTCTGTTTGCACTAGGTTTTCATGAACTGCCAGCAGCAGAGCACACCTCACCCTACACCTGGATAAAAGCAAGGTGCTGCTGGAGAACTGACACAGCAGCACCCATTGCCCTCCACGTAGGTAAAGCTGTGCTGATCACCTACAGTTCTGCACTGCAGTGGACTACAGCCCAGCAGCAGGCAGATGATGGGCAGTAACAGGGGCAAGATCAACCACGGATATGCAGAGATGCTTGTCAGAAAGTCCATTTGACTGCATTCGTTCCATTCATTAGATCTATTAAATCACTGCCATCCATCATAATATTTCCATTCCTTTTCAGTGCTTCATTTCACTGAAAAGCATGTCTAAGTTTCTGTAAGATTCCCTGTGATTTTTCAAATAAGAAAGGATGATATGATATGATATGATTGATATGATATGATATGATGATATGATATATGATTGATATGATATGATAAGATATGATATGACATGATAAAAAAGTGCAAAGGATGCAATCCCCATGTATGCATAAAGCATCTGTTTAGGAGAAGTTCTTTGCTGTCAGGGTGGTGAGGCACTGGAACATGTTTCTCAGAGAAGGTGTGGATGCCCCATCCCTGAAGGTGTCCAAGGCCAGGCTGGGTGGAGCTCTGAGCAACATGGTCTAGTGAAAGGTGCCCCTGTCCAAGTCAAGTGGGCTGCAACTAGATGATTTTTAAGGTACCTTCCAACTCAAGCCATGATCCTCTTTTTAAAATTTTGATGAAAAGTAAGCCCGTGGAACCCCATATTTTAATATGAAGAAGGCAAGTACTGCTCTCACTAGTTTAGTTGACACAAGGGAAGAAAAAGGTATGGGAACTGCTGTCTTAGCAAGGATGGCCAACGAGATGTTGAAATAAATTCTGTTTTTCTCAGATTCGTAAAGCTATTAACCACTCACAGTTCTCATGAATTCATTATACTCATAGGCAACATTCTCCAATAACTCATCTTTTGATGTATTTAGGCGAAATAAGGAAATCACAAATTATCAAACACAATATAATTAGGTAACAGAGTGTACAAGCAATTAAAAAGTTCAAATAACCTCAATCAGAGCAATTTCGAAATACTTTAATCTGGATTTATGAAAACATTTTTGCTTTAAAATGAGTCTTCATGAACTCAAAATGGCTTAGAGTTGATTAGTCTTCTAAAATGTTTTAAAAGCAACATCCCTAACACTTACCACACAGATCAAAGCTAAAGAAAAAATGCTGTCCAAAGTTGAAAGATCACTCCTATATTTTTACTGTTAACTCAGTAGAAGATAACTGTGATTAATTCTCAATATAAGGACTTCTATCAATTTGAGGAGCAGGACCATCAATAGCTGACCCATGGCTGAGAGGAGCTGTCCATAAAAGCAGGCACAGACAGCAGTTCCAGAGCTCATAGTGTGATAAAAAAGGATCAGAAGGTTGATACAGGGAATGACGGGCCCAGGTATAAAAGCAAAAGCAGACCTAGTGCTGCACTTTGATACTTGTTGCTTCTCTTGATGTCACCTGCAATAGCGAAAATTGGAGCTTAATTTGGCAAATTGGAGTTTGGTTGTGAAATACAGGGTTCTAGGTGCAACTGAAATCACTAAGAGCTTCTTTCTGAGAAGTGCAAGGTTTTCTACATTTAAAGCTGCTCACTTCTTGTTAGTCAGAAGTAAAAACACTTGAATCGCTCTGCTAATGTACATTAGATTGAATTAACCAAATCAATATATTGAAAACAAACCGTTTTTCATTTGAGTCTATAATTTACAGTAACACTTCAAAAAAGTAACTTCAAGATAAAATAAAAATGCTTTTTTTCCTTCTGTTAATAATAATTGAGCCAATCTACTCTACATCTACCTAAAATGTACATCTATATAGAAAGTCTGGTTTACTACATGAATGAAAAGTATTCCTAAGTAACCTGAAAGATTGGTTTCTTTTAGTGGCTGAAGAAAACTTTTAAATAACCAGGAATTACATTACTACAGTACCTTATTACCATTGCCTAATTTAGCATTCAGTAATTTTATGACTGCTTAAAAGAAAAGAAGCAATTTTATCCAAGTCATTAACAAATTGCATGTCTGTCTAGTAATGTACATTAAAACCAGTAACAATTTTAATGAATACCTTAGACATCTGAAAGTCTTTGTCAACTTACTTTCTAAACCATTTGCCAATGTAATTTTTTTTTTTTTTTGCAAGTTGGAATTACCTCCCTAGTTGTTAAAGATTCCTTGATATAAATCAGGAAAAAATGTAAATGCAAATAGCAAAATACATAAAACTTTGATGCAGTGTACACTAGACTTTTAACCAGATTTTAAATATAATAAGATGATTAGTCTGTGGGATAAAAAAACCCTAAAAACCATCCAAAACATAACAAAACACATTTGTGGGCACCATAAAAACTTTTATATTCCAAAGTTCTGCAGCAGAATCAAAAAAATTTTTATGAACTCCCAAAATAGACACATGAATGGTATCATCTAAAATGAGAGTAAAGACATGCAATTATAACATATAAAGTTACTAACTTGAGCTCTGTAACAGGACTAACTTCTGTCACTCAGAAATTCAGATTATTGAAGTTACCAACAAGAATTGTGTACTTCTCTCTCACCTCCCAGAACATCTGAATAGCCATAAGCTATGTCCCTACACAGCTTTAATTATAATCACTGCTTGAAATGCAACCAACTCTTTAAGTTTCTTTTTTGGCTTTTTTTTTCATCTTCTTTGGTATCATCCTACTACCATCATAAAAGAAAGAAATAAATAAAAAACTAATTCGACGTTATCATTAAACACACCTTGCCCTGTACTGTTTAATACTCCATCCACTAAATTTTTAAGATGTCTTTTTTTTTCGTATCAGCTGCTACTGTTCCATAATAGAATCTTTGCTTTTGCCTTCAAATCTAATTGATTTTTCTTATATTACCATAGTCAAAATAATCAGATACATCACACAATTTTTGAGTAGAAAATCTCCCCTTGCAGTCAAACACACTTGAAAACTACTGATGATCAAGTATTTGACATGTCACTTCATTTTAACAAGATTTCACAGGTATCTCATTAGGAAAAGAAAATCTAACATGTGAACTAACTTATGCTACCAATGAATCTACAGTTGCACGTACTCTACACATTATTTTTAAGCTTAATGATACTTCAAGAG
The DNA here is from genome assembly GCA_013397755.1 of Cnemophilus loriae. Lineage (NCBI taxonomy): Eukaryota > Metazoa > Chordata > Aves > Passeriformes > Corvidae > Cnemophilus > Cnemophilus loriae. The sequence continues at coordinate 222,008 of VZTF01007979.1, read as the reverse complement.
ATCTCTGTGATTCAACATACACACAAAATAAAAAAAAATATATTTCATGATCATGACTAGTCATTGTTGCTTATGATTTTCAGGCCTAAAATCACAAGCCAAACAAGATTAAAGTGATACAAGTTACTGTTTATTGAAGGTCCTCCAGGTGCACTTATAACAGAATGCACACATGATATAGGGCTCTGACACTTTTATAGGTTTAGCAAATTAGCATAATTGACAAGAATCCGCAATTAGAAGTACAGTTAATGGAGTAATTCCCATCTTGGTTCGGCCCTTATTGAAGCCTCCCCCTTGCTTCTAGCCCTGCACTGTTTATGTTTACATACATGGGAAAGCGACATGCCCTTAGTTCACTGAAGAAGCAAGGTTAGAATAGGATTCCAGGAACGTGTTCGAATAACAAAGCACTGAAGTTAGCTAAGAAACTACATAACTATACAATAATAGTCTACAGAGCTACGAATATATGAAAAATATATAAAAAGCAAAAATCTTTTGACATCACTACCACCAGTAGTGAAATGCCTCAACTAGTTCTCACAGAGCAGTAATTTCCTGTTAATAACCATTAATTACTAAATAATTATTTTAATTTCACCATGAATCTTGGGATAATCCCACCATCATTACCGGTAATTACAAAACTTCTCATGTTATTTGGCAGTAGAGTTGTGATTATATTGCCCTTTACACTAATCTTTTTATTCTAGAAAACAAATATATCTTCTCAGAAAGTAAGTAATTGGTTCATAGTATTTCTGGCCTTAGTCTTTGGATACCAAACAGCCATTTGCCTGAGTCCAGTGCTGGACACTTTTTGTAGTTATTTTCTTATTTTCAAATAAGGAAATTAAGGTGATTTAGTACCCTAGAGGCATATGAAGTGAACATTTGGGGATAAAAAACCCTGTATACAGTCATAAGCTAAATCATAGCAGGTATGTGATGGTAACCAATGTGATATAAGTTTTATAACAAAAGCCCATAATTAAAGCCCTTTGGAACTCTATTTATTGAGATGGAAACTCTGGTAAATAAACAATGCCTTAGCAGCAAAAAAAAAACCCAAAAAACAAACAAAACAAAACAAAACAAAACAAAACAAAACAAAACAAAACAAAACAAAACAAAACAAAACAACAACAACAACAACAACAACAACAAAGCAAAAGGAGCTGATTTTCTGCAAGTGTCTCTCCTGCAAATTACTGAAAATATAGAATTTGTTCAACTCTCACAATTTACAGAGTACACTTTGGGTATCTTTGTCCTTACCCTTTGTGTGCATAAGGCTAGGCTCAAAGTTTAGATGCTAAATTTAAGTTCAGAATAATCATTGTGAAAAATAATTAATTTGAACAGAAAAACTAAGAGCTATACTAATAAAAGTTCAGACAAGCCTAATGTACTGAGTTAAGCTGTGTCACTTCCATTATTTAAGGTAACAATTTAACAGAATATTTTGGGATTTGGAAATGGGAGGGTAACGAAGGGAAGGAAGATTTAAGTCCTTAATTACCTCTTAGAATGAGCACGCCATGAACTTCAATCGCCTTCACCTCCCCTGGGGTTAAAAGAGGTCTATTGTAAGCAACACTTTTGTATTACATTCAGTCATATGGCTTCAGATATTAGTTATGAGATGAAATGTCTTCATGTGTAGTAGTCAAGCATTTCCCCTTACTTCATACAGTGGCACCTCTGCAAGAAAAAAAATTTATTGCAGCCAACAGTAATTCAAGGGGAATAATTAAAAGCGGTGTTGGAGAGTGAAAGGAAGATGATGCCATTTTCTAGTTAACTGGAGCATTTAAAGATTCACTACCCTATTCTTTGAGCTTAATTAAATCTATTTAAATTGGTTTTGAAGCTAATATATTCAAGTTGTGAAAAATGATTAAGATTTAGTACCTCTTAAATATAAACTTCTTCAGATTTCTGTACTCACACAAAATAACTTAAGTTTGTGATCAGGACAAAAAGAAAGTAAAATTTAGAGTTTATTGCAAATGTCAGCATCATCATGTCTTAATTGCGTTCAGAATTTATTTGTGGTAGAAAGGAAAACTTCAAAGCTACAGGAAATAACCTAGATCCCGTATGTAGAGGATTATCAATAGTAACAACGTGGATAACACCTACAGCACCTGCTAGACCAGTATTTTGCCCTGCAATTATTTTCCTGCTGTTTCAAAGTTGGATTTTACTTGAACTGAATCCAGCACTGTATGTATCTGTGAAGCATACTGATTCATCAGTAATACCATTGTGGTCTCAGAAGCTCTGCTCTTTAAAACACCAAATATTTTGCTAATTAAGTATAGCTCTGAATCTCATCTCTATGATACATATAAAAGAGATGTCTGAGAAGGTGTCTTCCAGGGGCAGATTATATTTGATACATTTGAATAATTTAATGCAGAAGCATCCATTGTGAATACTCATTCAAGTGAAATAGATAATTGTTCCATCCAGACTGGAGTTTGTACGAAGTCACAAAACCATAGCCTCCAAAAAACATACAGAGAGAGTCTAAAAAGAGCCTTTTGTCTCTCAATGACACTATTTCAGAACTACAGATCAACTGCAGTTTGGAAACACATTAAAACTTCTGATCAAATGACATCTAAAAAGAAATTCTGATTAAAAATATTTGAAACAGAGTTGACACTAATTTCTGTATCAATTTCCTAGCTGATATATGACAGATAATATTTCCTTTTCATTAAGTAGTGTCATGTAATTTGTCAAAATATTAATGATTGTAGTCCAATATTAATCAAACATTTTGAATGGCTGCTTGGATATGACATGCGACAGTATAATTTTTGACAACCACCATTTACGCTATAGCAAATGCTTATTTACATAGGGTCAGATCTAGAAGCCTCTTGCAAATACAATATTGCTTTCTTTTAGAAGAAAAAGGGGTTTATCTGCCCTTTTTAAGAAAAAAAAGAGTTCACAAATTGTATTTGGGCGTTTGTAACCTGAGAAGTATGTGTCTGGCAAAACATGCAGAGATATTTCGTATTATGATTTGCACTGAAATCCAGTACATTGCTGTAGCTGCTCAAGGTCTGGATGAGTGAACTCTTCACTAGATAAAACAATGGCTGGTTGGCCCAGACCAGAGAGTGGTGGTGAATGGAGTCAAATCCAGTTGGCCAACGCTCACAAATGCCGTTCTCAAGGGCTCAGTACTGGGGCCAGCCAGTTCTGTTTAATACCTTTACCAATGATCTGGATGAGTGTACCCTCAGTCAGTTTACAGATAAGAAAATGTTGTATGGGAGTGTTGATCTGTTTGAGGGTTCCAAGGCCCTGTCTCACATACTGTAAAGTATGCCATTTTTGGGAAGACATTACATTTGCATATAGGGAGAATTTTGTGGCTAAACCAAAACCTAAATTCTGGTTTCTTTTGCATTACTGATTTTATGCCACTGACAATGTTTTAGATCACATTTATAAAGTTTTGCTCTTTGAAGTTATTTTCATGATTTAAAATTGGATTTTGAGACTGATATCACAGGTCAGTTGAGTTATTTTAGCAGAATATTAGCACTGACAACAAAAAAATTGACGATTGGTTATTGTATAATATAGCTCAGCAGCACAACAAGCACTTCCACCTAAGCTGATGTCCACATTACCAGTATTCATATAAAAATCTTTTCTCCCTAAATGCTGCAATTTCCTGCTCAGACTCATCCACTTGGATGAATTATAAACTAAAGGTTATTTCAATGGCATTTGTCATGAGCTACTTCTTTCAGTTTGCAAACTAGCAAGAACATGCAAGTAAACTATGCTGTGAAAAGTTCAGAACTCTTTTTAAAATGGAAGTTTTAAAATTCATGGAAAGATAAATGATATCTGAAGAAGTTTTAGCAATCATAAAAAAAGAGAATTATCTTCCATCAACCATAAACTGAAATTCAGTGAAGTTTGTTCACCTGGCCAATAGATTTATTTTCTGCACAAGGTAAAAGTATGGGTAATTTTCTTCCTCCTCTTCTTCTTCAGATTAATAAATAAGGGTGAAATTGATGTCAGTGCATTATAGGCCTTCTGCATTTAGCAAACGGTACCATAAAGCATTTTGCACGTGAAAATTCTACACCATCTTCAAAGTGATATACTTAAATGTCAGGCCCTTACCAAAAATCATAGTGGCTTTGCATGGATATTTTTAATTCTGAGATATTCTACAGTATGTGACTTGAGCAAAAGGATGGAACTGTTGTGCTTTCTTTCCCTGGCTCCCTGCAGTAGTGTTTTATGAAAGAGCTCACTAAAATAATTTCCTGAGATATGGACCTGGTTGCTGAGTCCAAATCTGAATCTGCATTGCTTTTCAATTTCAACAAAATAATCCAAATTTTAATTTTACTTGTATTTGCATTCTAGTAAAATTGTCCATGGTACTTCATAAAACATAAATTGCCTAGCATGAGATTTAAAGGAAATGAATGCAGCCATGGCAAACACTGTCTCTACTCCAAGAAACAAAAAATCATTTGGATAACCCCAAATTACTCCTAATGCTTTCCTAAGGAAAAACAATTTAGAAAGCACCAACCAATGTACTTTGTGAGGAATTAACTTTATGGCAAACATTTGCTCCTCTGCTGGAAATTTTTGAATAATCAGCCAAATTCTGTGCACTTACGATCTAGGAATAAACTTTAGGAATTAGCTGTCACAGGTTTTCCTCAGCTTCTAGACATAGTTCTTACGTCTGTAGTATTTCCAAGAAATCTCTCTATACTTACAGTCATATCCAAGAGTTCAGTTATGAAAAATTTAAAATATGTTAAGCAAACTGCAAATTTTAGATGAGACGACTGCAGCAGCATATATATAGAGAAGAACCTTAGTACACAATGCTTTTTTCTTTCTGAACACCAGCTCTCTTTAAAATTAACCATCAAATGTTTCATATTCTACATAAATTGTATAATATGCCACAATACACTTTATTGTGGTTTATGGATAATAAGTCTACTTTTCACATTCCCCAATTCAAGTATGTGGAATCATGCTACTCTTCCACCATAACTTATTGCCAGAGCCTTACATTTGTATTACTGTGGAACAGTTATCTAGAAGGGTTCACCCAACATTCCTAGAATGAGATAATACCTCTGGCATTGACTATACAAAAATGGTTACTGGTGGAATATAATGATGCTTTCAAACTTTACAGTAAATATCTTGTAAAAAACCCCCACAACCATTTAAGTATGTATGTTAAAGAGTGTCTGGTTTTAATCCATTGAAGGCAGATCTTTCTCTGAAAGATCTTAAGTCAAGCTTGGTTCTTTCTTCATAGCTCTCTGTTTTCCTCTTGGGCTTTATTCCACGTCTCTTCCAAAAGGTCTTTACCCGCAAATCAGGTCTGCTAGCAAAGTCTTAGAAATACAAGTAAATGCAAATTAAACCACTGAACTTCATGGAGTGAATATTCCTAGTATTTTCATGATCATGGATTTCATATCTTCAGTTGTCTGAGATTCTAAACAATTATTCTAAATAATAGAATGATCTGGCACACTTATGCAATTTGGAAAGCAGAGACATAGGTGACAAAGTATTTATACATTTAATTTGTGTCCTTAGAGCAGAATAATTTTGGCCATTGAATGACAAAACAGAAGATTCTGAGATTATACCAGTTCTTCACGACTTCACATTGTGGTCTTTTCTAAGCCTACATTAGCACTGGCAGACAGTTCTATACCATAGAGCACTTAAGAAGGTAATGAAGACAATATGCTTTATGTTTAATTCTCAGTACTGCTGCTCCCGGTAAAAACACAAGCGTGATTAACAGTAACATCTTTGAAACCTCCCCTCAATTATAGACAGACAGACTTCCAGATATAGCACTAGACACCAGGAAAAAAAAAAAAGTCAGGAACTATTGGCTCCTAGGTCCTGGGACAAAGCCGTGCTGAGCCAAACTCAGTTAAAGGGAAAGTCATAAATATTTACACCAGAATATACAGGAAAAAGAGAATGTAATAAACACCATTGCTGTTGTCTGTTTCAGGCTCATATTTCTATTCTTGTCACACTGATTTCACAGTGATTTTCTGACACAACTCCCTTCTTTGCTAGTAGGCAGTTTTCTTCAAAGAATATTGACTGGCAGCAGCTAAACAAGTTCAATCATGATCAAAAGAAGATACTTTGAAATAATAATGAACATCGTCATAACCAATCCTATTAGCTCTTTTTTTTCTGTTTTTTCTTCCCTTATGAATAAAAATAACTATAATCTAGTAGTGTGAAAGAAAGATAGAAAAAAAGAAAAAAAAAGAATGTATTGCATTCTGTAAGAACATCAAATTCAGTCATTAACCCATCACTGCTCAAGTCCACCACTAAATCATATCCCTAAGCACCACATCTAACAGGGATGGGGACTCAACCATTTCCCTGGGCAGCCTGTTCCAGTGCTCGATAACACTTTCTGTGAAGATATTTTTCCTGCTATCCAATATAGACCTCCCCTGGAGCAGTTAAAGCCATATCCTTTCATCCTGTCACTAGTTACCTAGGAGAAAAGACTGACATCTACCTCACTACAACCTCCTTTCACACAGTTGTAGAGAGCAATAAGGTCTTCCCTGAATCTCCTTTTCACCAGCCTAAACACTCCCAGCTCCCTCAGCTGCTCTTCAGAAGACTTAGTCTCCAGACCTTTCACAAACTTTATCGCCCTTCTCTGGACATGACCCAGCACCCCAGTGTTTTTATTTCAGTGAGGGATTCAAAAGTGAACACAGGTGAGGCCTTCAAGGTGAGGCCTCACCAGTGCCAAGTACAAAGTGATGATCATGGTCCTGGTCCTGCTGGCCACACTACTGCTCATGGACTTGCTTACAGACTTCTTTTATCTTAAAGAACAGGCTAAACCAGTGGAAATACCATTTGACTTCTGGACTTGATAAAATGGAAGTGGTTTATGTTTACTAGAAACCTAGGTAAATGGGAATCCAGAGAGGTCCCAGCTGATTGGAATCTGGCAAATATTGTCCCAATTTTCAAAAGGGGAAAGAACGAGGACCACAGAAACAGGAGGCCTGTCAGTCTCACATATCATGTGATGAGTGAGCATCTGGCCCTGTGCTCTTCAAGATCTTCATAAATGACTCGGACAAAGTACTGGAAGTGATACTAAGTAGATTTACAGATGATACAAAATCGGGAGGTGTTGCTGACTCTCTCCAAGGCAGGGAAGCCCTGCAGAGAGACCTGAACAAATCAGAGGGCTGGGCAATTACCAAGCACATGAAGTTAAACAAGAGCAAGTCAGATGGGACAACCCTGGATGTACAGACAGACTGGGGAAGGAGAGTCTGGAAACCAGCTACAGAGAAAGGGACTTGGGGGTCCTGGTTGATGGCAAGTTGAACATGAGTCAGCAGTGCCCTGGGAGCCAGGAGGGCCACCCGTGTCCTGGGGGGCATCAGGCGCAGCATCACCAGCCGGGCAAGGGAGGGGATTGTCCCACTCTGCTCTGCACTGGGACGGCCTCACCTCGAGTGAGTCCTGTGTGCAGTTCTGGGTGCCACAATATAAGATATAAAACTATTATAGAAAGTCCAAAGGAGCAAAACAAAAATGGTGAAGGGCCTTGAGGGGAAGCCTTGTGAGGAATGGCTGAGATCACTTGCTCTGTTCAGCCTAGAGAAGAGAAGAATGAGGGGAGACCTTGTTGCAGTCTACAGCTTCCTTGTGAGGGAAGAGGAAGAGGAGGCACTGATCTCCTCTCTGTGGTGACAGTGACAGAACCTGATGGGCCTGAAGTTGAGTCAGGGCAGGTTTAGGTTGGCTATCAGGAAAAGGTTCTCCCCCCAGAGGGTGGTTGGGCGCTGCAGCAGGCTCTCCAGGGAAGTGGTCACAGCACCAAGCCTGACAGACCATTTGGACAAAACTCTCAGGCACATGGTCTGCCTTGTAGCACATCATGCACATCTTGGGGATGGTGCCATTCAGGAACAAGAGCTGGGTTCAATAATCCTTGTGAGTCCCTTCCAACTCAGGGTGTTTTGTGATTCTGTGATTTTGTGAAACATTTTTGCCCCTGTTCTAGATACAATGCAAAATGTGCCTAGGTGAAAAATGTCTGATTCTGCATCTTAGATTTTCAGGCAAATACAATCAGTTTTGTATATTAAAAGTCTGGTTCTCTATGGCCAAGAAAAGTCACAAGACCAAGTTATCTAGGGATTCTGACCACCACTCTGATGTGTACATTTTCTTGACACTCCAAGTGAAATGAGAAAATTCATTACATCTGGTAGCTAAGAGGATACTCTGGCATCAATGAAATAAAAGAAAGTTCCTCGCTGCCCTGATGAATACTCTGATTTTAAAGCAGATTTCATATCACTGAAATTATACTCAGACTTTTTCATGTACAGTATTTTCCTATAAGATTTTTGTGCAAATCCCAATGGCATTGTTTCAACAATGGTTTTTTCCCTGCATTTTTTTTATAACACAGACAAACAAAGTCTAAATTTACTCATGGGCCCAGAAGTCAAGTTCCCTTTTTACAATGAGAACTCAGAATAATTTCTTAGCTAAAGGATTGTCCTTTTTTCTATACAATCATTGATGCCAAGAGTCATTTCAGATCTGCTGATTTGAGAAAGTGGAAAAGGAGTGCATCAGAATGCAAACGCAAGAGAAAAATAGTATCTGCCGCTTCTGAAATTCATGGCTGATGCATTCTGTGTTTGAATTGAACAACCCGGAAAAATGCATGTTTTAAAATCAAAATGAAGCATATTTAGTATGGTTTCGTGTTATTGGGTGCTTGCATTTGCAGACTCCATCTCACTTGCTGTAACCAATTAAATCAACCAGAGCAATACAGTTGAAATAGTATGAAAGAAAAAAAGTTTAAACACCTTGACACAGTCTAAAAATCACTATGACAATTATATGGAAGAGTCAGCAAAATGCTGTTAATACTATGTCTAAGATACAGAGCAAATAAGGGTTTCTGCCAGTATTAAGAATGCAAGCCTAGTCAGTCAGTTAATTATTTAAGATGTAGAAGATTCCATAACTTATCCTACTTTTCAGATACTGACAGACCTCTTTCAGTGAGCAGTCTGCCTTATCAGTACAGGTACTGCAGGTATTTCAAATAACTGGCTGATTGCCTAGTGAACAGTCCATTTGAACAACTGCAGATGACATGAAGAGTACAGAAAATTGCAAGTCTCATGGAAGAAAAAAAAAGAATGCAAGTAGCTTCCTGCCCAAGCTAAAATAATGTAGAATACTTCAAATCCAATTGTAAAATACAATGAATTATTATAATATTTAGGAAAAAAAAAACCTTACAGAAATTTTTGAGACTGCCTGATCATTGCCGAGTGCTGCCAAGTCAATACATTGGAATGTTGTGTCTAAAGAGATTGAGCATGATTATTTAGCTCCTATCAGTTTGCAACTGTAAACATCATACTGAAGTAATCATGCTTAATAGATGCTTTCTGCAAAAGAATGTTAGTCTTTTGGTGTTATGTGACAACAAAAGACACACAACAACTTTTATGACTTTTTTGGTACAATATCAAGAAATTAGCCACCATCTTTAACATATCATAAGAGATAAGCCTGAGAAGGAAAATGCTCCAGGGTTTTGGTTTCAGTCTTAGCTAAACTAAATCTCTAACTTCTAGCTGTTTCAGATATGTGTGTCTATTTCACCTTCATATAATCCCTTCAATATATTTGGGTAGTTTCCATAAAAAGCATGTAAATTGAAATATTCAGTATGTTGTACGGATGCAGCATCCCAGCATTTCCTGGAGACCTTAATCTCTGCTTTGTCATATTTTAGCCACAAAATGATAAACAAACAAACCAACAAACAAACAAAAAAAACCCCTTTCCCTGCTTAAGTCTTATCACTATCCAGTGGACATCCCATATACTTTCCTTGCACTACACAAAAACCTTCTTCCCTTGCTAGCCTGAAATAGTGAATCCAAATTCCTTGTCACAACCTGTACAGCCTAATGTGGTTTTTACTTTCATTCTTTCAAACAAGCAGGTATTCAAGACAGAATTTCTCTGTGTTGCAAAGTACTTTCCTCTCTAAGGAACTCCTAATGCAGGTTTCTCCACTCAAATTCAGATTTCTAGGGTTTCATATCAATGAATTATCTATCTGATAGATAAAGATAGAAAAACTACTTGCTATTAGAAGCTGCAGTGACCATAAAGGTATCACAGTGAACATAAAGGTATCAGTGGGAGAAAACAAGCTTAGTTTCTGACAAAGACGATAACCATGTAAACCTTATTTTCATGGAAATTATGATGAAAATAATATACCAAACTTAATAATTTTATATAATGTAATGTAATATAATGTAATGTAATGTAATATAATATAATATAATATAATATAATATAATATAATATAATTAATATAATATGCTCCTGAAGCATCATCATTTTAATTAAGAATATTCATGAAATTTGGGAAGGTGTTTAGAAATTCCCAAGTAAAATGGTGCATTTCTTAATCATATAATATTCAGTGAAGGAAGAATACATCATATCTGACTATAATACTAGCACAGAGAATGACCTTAATTTTACAGAGAGGAACTTAAAGCAAGCCATTTAAGTAGAAAATAAATAAGATAGGAATTAGAATAATAGGTATAAATGTCTCAGAATATTGTGGAATCCAGAAATACTAAATTGAAAGCTCATATAACCTGTTTTTACTTAAATATAGAAGGTTCGAGAGAACCTGCAGCCCAGAATGTCCCTAGAACATGAATTGCCAGAACCTATACATTCCCATTTCCTTACACTCTTCCTAACCTGAATATTTATGGAGAAAGTCCAGGAACCTGAGATAGGACAAACTGCATAATTGATCTCCATGATGGATTCTGAAGTCTGAGTCAGTGCTATGTTATGTGGCTGATATACTACAGAGAAGAGTTGCAAATCCAGAGAGACCTTGACAGGGTTGACAGGTGGGTCTGCACAACCTTATGAAGTTCAGCAAGTCCAAGTGTCAGGTCCTGCACATGCATGAGGACAATCCCAAACACGGATACTGTCTGAGTTATGAGTGGATTGAGAGCAGCCCTGAGGATGAGGACTTAGAGGGGTTGGTGGATGAAAAACTGAATGTGACCCTGTAATGTGTGCTCACAGCCCAGAAAGCCAAACGTGTCCTGGGCTGCATCCAAAGCAGAGTGGCCAGCACGGTGAGGGAGGGATCCTGCCCCTCTGAAATGCATCCAGCTCTGGGGTGCCCAGGAGGATCTGGACTTGTTTAGCTAAGTCCAAAGGAAGGCACAAAGATGATCATATATATGAAACACCACTCCTATGAAGACAGGCTGAGAGAGTTGGGTTAAGCTCTGCAAACAAACAGTTCCCTTGATTTTACAGGAAACATTCCTAGGTGCAGTGTTAATTTTCAACATGCAAGGACTTCACGTAGTAGAGTTTTTAGACACTCACAAACTGGCTGCAAGGACTGTTGTTACAATAAATTGTTTCTTCAAATATAACACATACTTGTGCATAAAATCTGACAAAACAAGTCTGGTATTCAGCATTTGCTGATTTGAAGATTATGATAATGTATTTTCGGAGGGTCTTTTTTTCGCAATAGCCAATTCAAAGCAGACTGAAAAGGCAGGCAAAATTTCTAGTTGATTTTCATAGACCGAACTGAAGAAAATAATAGAAATACTTGATAATTTTTTTTATGGTCTTTGAAAAATCTTTATAGGTGACTGTAGCAATGCTCAGTTCCTAGAAATATGCAAGTAAATCTCGGCATTTAAGACTGTAAATCTAAATTTCCAGAAATGCAGTTCGGGAAATCTAACTTCTTAATCTACGGTTTTTGGACAACAAATTTCTCTCCATACTTTTTTAAAAAGAAGTTATTTTTTTTTAACAGTAAAAGAGTTGTCATCTGACCATATGTTTATATAATATGTCTTTGATTGAGCAGTCATTAAATTCTCACGATTTGGTCTAATGACATGTCTAGTCTGGACTTAAATTGGTACTTAAAGAGTACATAAATGACTTCAATTTTAAACACTCGAGTAAATATTACTAAACCAAAGCACTGAGAAATACAGGTCAAGGTATTTGCGAAGGAATAGGCTAGACTGATACTCCAGAAGCTCCATGAAGTAAATTTCTTCTCAGATCTCAGCTGAGATCTGTCACCTTCTCTGAACGCTCAACAGAACTCGTAAGTAAAAAGGCAACTACCGTCTTCAGAAAATCCTCAGACCTAAATCCCTCAGAGATTTTCTGGTTTCTGAACTGCATACACTGAATAATTTTTGAGATCTAACCTTGGCACTACTGAAATAAAAGTAGGAATTTCAAATTACTCTAGCTGTTGTAGTACAATTGAACACTTATATTTTAGACCTCTTCAGTTTTATGTATTATAATGTACTCTTATAAAACTAATTAATTTTTCATCTATTTATAGAGTTTTGAAATACATCATGTATTTTTAAGATTTCCTGAGTCCTAACACTGAAGGAAACAAAAGATGTATTTAAATACTGTTTATATTTCTCAACTTTTATATAAGGGAAAAAAAAAAAAGAAATTAGTCTAGGAAATCAGAGGCTTAATTTTATTAACCCATGATGTATCCCCCTAAAAAGTGTTAAACATGCTATTGATGTATTAATATTTGAACAGAGCAGCAAAACTCATACTAGCGTGTATTATGAAGCAACTAGAAAGGGCAGTGAAAGCTTAGGTACTTATTTTACCAAGTTAATTCCAGAAAACCTGTATTTAATATGAAGCACATTTGTACAGAACTCTCATAAAATGCCTAAATGAGATAAATCAATTTATGCAGTCACATTGCTTTTCATTTTTCTTATTAAAGCAAATATGAAAATGTAGCCTGATACATGAATAGTAATTTGTTTTCTACTTGAATATTACAGGAATTCCTATGCAAATACCTGTAATTTTTCAAAGCTGTTTGGAAGTCAATCTAATTTTTGAAGTCACTACTGCAGAAGAACAGAAAGTGAGTAGGAAATAGGATCCATTTGCAATAGGTGTTGACACCATACAAAGAAGATTCCTGTTCTGGGGGCTGTACTCCCTGAACTAAAAGAAGATTAGCTTAGATTTTGCAAAGAAAAAATTAACCAGAAGGAAATGAAACAATTTTTACAGGACCATATGTTGATGTGTGCAGAGAACCATGATCTAAAAGTCCATCATAGTTCACCATTCTACTGTTAATTCCCATACTATCCTCTCTGTTCCGCTAATTAAAAACATCATCTTACTTTTGCTTGAAGATTTATTTAAAAAGTAAAGTATCACAGCCTTCCAGAGATTCAGATAAAGACATTCTGCTTTTCAGCTGACAATGCCTAGATCCTTGGTGACAGTTGTCACAGGGCTGCAGATTGCTTGGTTTGTAATTCAGAGAGAAAATAGGCAGAACTGATACAAACAAAGCGGCTTATCCTCCCTTCTCTTTATAGTTAGTGTTTTCTTATCTGAAAATCATAGAGCTTACTCTTTCATCCCACCTTAAATATAAACCTACTGAAACATATGCATTTGACACAAGGGAAGAGGAGAAGGCAGATACCTCAGCTAACAGAAATCAGAAAAGTATGTGATAAATTTTAGAATTTAAACCACATTATTATCAATTTGATACCATTAACAGTCTGTCCCCAGAAGAAAGTATCTGTAACTCTCACCGGTTCCTGAAGAATTTGTAGATCTCTCCATTCTACAGCCTTACCTTGGCTTTTAAATAAGCTTGTCATAACCAAAGCAGGCTACTGCTGTTCCTTGGTTCATAGATAGGAGATCAGAGTACTAACAGAAATTGTTAAAGTGGCTACATTATTTTTCATCTCAGAAGTGGAAGAGCATGGAAGAAGAGAGCAGGTAAACAGTGGCTGTGTGAGTTTTTCTGAGACCTCTGTAGATGTAGTGACACTAAATTACACAGGGAAGACCACAGGCCTCCATGAGCACCAAGAGTTGCCGTAATAAGGAGTTTAACTCCACAGAATGGTTTGCGACAGCCCTGCTGGATTCATAGGTGAAAAAACATGTTTTGCAGCCTAACAAAATCTAGGTCATCAGGATCTATCAAAATCTGGATTGTGGCCTTGTAGACAGACAAATGCTATTGCCTTTTCTAGTAGCAACACAGGTTCTGAGCCAATTCTGCAAGGACAAGGTTTTGGCAGATCTCTGTTCTCAGTGTTTGACTGGAGCTGGACCAGATGATCACTGTAGGTCTCTTCCAGCTGAACTATTCTATTCTATTCTATTCTATTCTATTCTGTTCTGTTCTGTCCTGTCCTGTCCTGTCCTGTCCTGTCCTGTCCTGTCCTGTCCCAAATAAATCAAAATAGTAATCTTCAACATGATTACCTAAAGAACATATTTATTTTTCATATAATTGTGAATTAGTTGAAGAGAATCACTATGGCACTTTTCAAATCAATGTATTGATATGGTGTCCCAAGGCTGACATCAAAAACACTTGACTATGACTCTTCATATGAGATTGTTGAGTATTCTGCTCAAGGAACAGAGGTTTAGACAGCTGAGAAGATATTCTACTTTTTCCAAATACAAGCAACTAGTACTGTTAAATATATTTGAGGTGGCTTTTAAAGTAGACCTAACTAGAGATCACAATATATTTTCAAAGGTTTTGGGATTAAAATAAAATTCTGTCTTGAAATAAAACCCGGGACCTATTTGGGAGGCACAAATGAATAATTTGTAGTTTGATACCAAATATACTGATCTGGAGTACAGCCTATGTCAGAACCCTACTAGATGGTTTAGCAGAGGAAAATTATGGCTTTCTACACTAGTTCTGAAATGTCAAATGGTAAAAAAAAAAATTCTGACTGTTTAGCCATATACTGTATTCCAAAGAGAAACTTTCTCTTAAAAATTTGAAAGAAAGCTTTTTTTCATGTATAGAGAAATGTTCCAAAGTTCCATTTCCATTAGTACATTATAAGAAAGAAACTGAAGATACAGTTTGCATAATCTAACAGCATTTCACAAAGTATAAAAGTGTAAATGGCAGATACATATTTTAATATTTTCAGGAATACAGTCATGACACATCCATTAAGCAGTATTACCCATCTCATCATGGATTCTTAAATTAAAATGTGCTTACATCTCCATGTATTTCCTACAGATTTTTCCTATGCTTACTACAAATTAGCAGGATTGTCTTTATGCTATGTTCAGAAGTACATTATTTTTGTCATATATAGCTGCTATTTTGTTTAATTTTTCTTCTTGATATGTGACTCAGTAGAGAAGGATCATCCTGTTAGAAACTGTCCATACTAGTGAAGACTAAACACAAACATCACCAATTACTTAATCACGAGTGTTTTGAATCGCTGGTGTTTACTATTACAGTAACTGTCTCCTAATTTATTTAAAATCACGGATATGATTTGTACTGTACAGAAAATAGAGAACGTGAAATTCTACTTCATCTAAATCACTGTAAAGCTAGAACACATTATAACATGATCTCAAATATCTTCATATAACTAACACAAATGCTTACTGAAGTGATTGCCATTTTCTTGCATGAAAGAAAATATAAAAAGTAGCATTATAAGAAACTTTCAACATTTTATGCAAATATGAACACTTCAATACAGAAGCAATTATGAGGTAGAATAAATTGAATAGATGACTTCTACTTTTGATAATTTAGTATTTCTGATTAAACTAAGTGCAACTGGTGTGACAGGAATAATAATTTTCCATACTTGAAAGCTGGTGTCCTGAGAAAACCTAGGTGCGATCAACAAGGGAAAATCTTCATACTCCTAATTTCTTGTGGTTACCGTAGGAGAATAAATTAAAACCAACTTCGTTGGGGGAGGGCAGAAGGTTTCCCAGCTATTTAGAAAACATGCAATTACATTAATTCTGAAAAAAACCCACTTTGTCTCAGGTTTTTATAGGATATACAAGATAAATAAAAAAGGACGTTTCTTGAGCTCTAATAATCCATCATTTCTTCTGTCTGTGGGCTGCACATTCTTTCATGTATTTTATTCCACCAAATTACCTTATCTAAGGAAATGTAGATGCAACAGAAATAGAAAATAGAAGACATACTACCTGCACCTTTTTCTGTATACTCATCATGCCGTCACCTTTCTGCAAAAATGTTTACAAGGTACTAAAAAGTCAGGGTGTGACTCTGGAGATGTGTTTATCACTGTACAAAGGGTTAAGAATCATTCTTTTGGAAAACTAAATTTAAAATTAGCCTCTGGAAAACAAACAACTGATTACGGCAAGTTCATGACACGAGAGAAAAGTAAAAACATAAAGAAATCAATATGAAATCTCCAGGCTTCCTGTAAATTTACTAGACCTTAGAAGGATGGTGCAGCTGCAATATTTAACGTAGTTCTAGAGGCTTTAGGAAGATGAGGGGAAAAAATTTTAAACGGTCTGTACTGTATCTGAATGACTCAAACCTGTTTTGTTTCAGTTGTGGACTATCTCACACATAAAAACAAATCTAATGCCAGTGTTTAGTTATGAGGCCAGCACCCCATATAACCATACTTTCCAAGTAGCACAATTCAAAACTATTGAGTCTATCTCATATCACAATATTTTGTATTAAGAAAAAATCCTCCCAATCTACAACAACATCAGGCCACAACACTGCCTAAAATATACATTTAATTATTAATCAAGGTTTCCCTCATCACAGCCAGATTGGTCTTGTTAGCAAGCTTGCATTCTTTGATATCTGGCCTAGAAGGAATTTAAAGTTGAAAAACATAACAGTTAAGAGAGACAGGGACTGCTGCTCTCATTCCTTAACTGCTATAAAAAGCTGTACCATCTTCTCAGAGGACAAGATGAAAATGGAGTGTGTATTAAAAAAAAATTAAAAATTTATAATATAGCTGTCAATATAAGCCAGATATGGAAGTTATTGGCTGTGCAATGAAAATAACTTGGCCTTGCTGGGAAAGATTGACTCACTTATGAGTATTAGTGTTGTAATATTATGGAAAAACTAGATTTTCATAATTCAGATGTCCTTTTCGCCTCTCAAGTTCAGCTTAACACATTGTTAACAGGCATTTCCTTGTAAGACAGAGTAACTTCTTGTAAGACGCAGTGATTCCACTCTTGCAGAATGTTAAGTATGTGATATGCCTGGTCTGCATTTTCAATGAGAGCAAATGGAGTGCATAAACCTAGACATTACTGCAGCTCTTGATAAGAATACTGCCAACCTAAGAGCTACAGTCAACATCTTGCCTTTTACTATCTTTTCTGTAAAGGTTACTAACATCTCTCGGGACTTGTTTCAATGCAAGTGAACTGCTCAACATTTTCTGCAAGCTTGGTCATTTCTCTTCTAGTTACTTCACCATCTGAAGCAATGACAGGAGAAAGAGACATAGCAAAAATGGTTAATATGCTGTAATTTAACTTATGCCAATTAAAGAGCTACTCCTGACCAAGTAAATTATACAGAGAGCATATATGAGACAGGAATTATTCTCATTAGTAAACCAGATGTATGAGGAGGGTTTCAAATCCAGTAATTTTTTAAATATCTGTATCCTGCAATGGAAGTACATGGTTATTTCCACAGTCAATCCACATGGTCAATGATGAAGGCTGAAAAACTGTTAAGGGGTTTTTTAGGGTTTTTTAAGTCACATTAATTAAAAACAAAAAATGGATCTCTGTAAAGCACGTGAGAAAAATACAGGTATTTCTCATAAACTCTGAGAAAAAGTACACTTCCCACTGACATTTCTGGTACACAATTTTTATTCTAAATTCTCGTAATTTATATGACAAAAATGGTGTAAATTACACAAAACACAAAATGTAGCTACTCAAACAGATGTTTGTATAAGAGACTGTTTACCTCCAGGTTTAAGATCTGTGCTACTTCCTCAGTCTTTATAAGAGCCAGAGATCCAAATTATGGCAAAAATTTTGCCCAGGTACTGACATTTCTGTTTATGATAGACAAATGGGACTGAATTTAACTATTTGTCTTGTCATGCTGCCTATGAATAAAACATTACAAGAAACCCTTTTTCCTCTCCCTTTTCCTCTTCCAATCATAATGCAAATTTTCATTGAAACTTGCATTGTTTTTCTTATTACATTTCACTATAAATAATTTACCCAAATAACTTTCTCTTCAGATATAACATTTTCAAAATAGCAAAAGATATTTTTAAGTTAATGTCACCATTTTTCTTTTTCATCCATATATTTCTAAATAATGCTATTCACTCCATTTGGTGCCTGCGTGCAAGCCACCAGTAAAAGAACATTATTTGGGAGAGCTTATACAAAGTCAGATAAAGGCATATTCTCAGTATTAAAACACAGAAATAAAAGACTGGAAAGTGTATATAGCTTGACAAAGGCTATGGAGAAATAGATCCAATAAATCTTAGGCACATCCTGTAACTACAAGACAATCCGATCAGCTTTCCTTACTAAGCACAAAATAGGGAAGAAAAAGAAGCGCCCTAATGTTGTCTAAATTCAAAAACTCTTGTGTGGCATTACATACTCCTGGGTTTACCTCCCACTGTCTCCAGTAACTACAAGAAACTTAGCTTTCTAGCAAGAGGTCTCTAAAAATGAGATTTTTTGACAAAGTATATTCAGTTCAGTATGAATGTCCACAAATGTCTAAAGAAGCTCTTCTCTTCCAGCAAGTAGAGCTGCAGTTCTATCTTTGTGAGGTCTACTGCCAATTGCAAGGCTTTAATCAGAGAATTGAAGGGAACAACTATAGAACTAAATAATGCAGAAATAACACTACAAATTATATTCTCACATTTTGGTTTTTTAATAGTTTCCACTAGGGATTTTATTACTGTGTTCATCACTAGATGGACTGCCTGCATACGGTTTCTGTATACAGAATCTGAGGTGCAAAATTACTTAGTTGACAATAGATATGATGCAGAACACAGTGTAACATCAGTGGCTAAGGGGTATTCTATTTTCCTGGCTATTTTCTGCTTCAGGACCATTGGTCAAGATGAAAGAAAAATTCCTTTCTTGCATCAGTTAAAAAAAAAAAAAAAGTAACAAAAGAATTACTCATTGCAAAAGCTGAAACAAAAGCTGAATTCTCTCTTCAAAAACACACATCAGCCCAAATACCATTTTCCCAGTCCAGGGCACTTCTGGTCACCACAAATGCTGTTGTGTTTGCCAGGAAGAAGAGGAAGAAGAATATTACGTAGAAATGTATGCACACCCATCTCTATTGAAAACAGTGTATGAAAAGGTTTCTTTCATTGTCTCTTTTTTACTACTTGTAAAAATAGAATAATTATGCTTACACCTGAAGAAAGACTATTTTCATCAAGGCAAAAATCTGTTGTGAATCACACAGCTGAGTTTTGTTTAGGCTGAAAGAAAGAACTTTCTCTAAGAAGAAATACTTCCTACAACCCCTGGTCATTCTTGTTCATTGTCTTTGAATCTTCTCCAGCTGGACTTCTCCGTCTGTAATGCAGCACTATGGCTTCACTCACTTCCACTTTCCCACATTTGAAAAGAAAAATTAATGTCTTTATGTATTTTTAATGTCTTAACTTAAGAAAACTGTGATAAATTAAATGTATTCCACTCTATTTTTACTGGAAGTCGGGTTTAATGCCATCTAGCACTCTCATTCAGGACGTTTTTCTACACCTTTAAATAATTCAGTCATGTCCATAGGGTCATGATGATTTACAAACTCATCACCACATATTTCTGTCTCCAGATGGACGCCATTTTCAGAGATGTTCTTTTAAATGATGGATTACATTTATCCAAAATATTTCAAGGAAGCACCTAAGAAAGATTCCTGTAGGAATATGTCCATCTATGCTTTCCAGCATTTTAAACACTTATCCAGTCCACCAAGTTGGTGTTGAAACTCTGCAAAACTCAAAAAGAATTTACTTAAGTCATATAGTATTTTTGTCAATAACATTGTGGGCTGCTCCTACTTGACTGTTGTTTTCATATATGTAGGCCTATTTGTACTAAGGCCACTACAAACACTTTTGACTTGTACAGGTAATAAAAAAAATCTAAATGCATGTACTCGCAGAACCAGTAAAAAATCACAGTGGCTATTAAGCATAATTCTTTACAGAAGGATATACACACTTTTCAGCTTCACACAACAACAAATAGCAATTAACCACCCCTACTGACAGTGTGTTGGATTCTGCCTATAGATTAGT
Organism: Cnemophilus loriae; assembly: GCA_013397755.1. Lineage (NCBI taxonomy): Eukaryota > Metazoa > Chordata > Aves > Passeriformes > Corvidae > Cnemophilus > Cnemophilus loriae. The sequence continues at coordinate 201,660 of VZTF01007979.1, read as the reverse complement.
ATTTCATTATCTGCTTCTTACGCAAACCAAGGAACGCAATGCTTGGGTTCTCTATTGACTGAAGATGACAGTAAGAAGAAACTCCAGTACTGTACGAAAAGCATTCTTACCTAGAAGTCATGAATGTGCAGCCATAATGATGGCATGTTGTACAAGAGGTGCTTTCTAGCGAGGTTTATAATACTGCTTTCACAGATGCTTCATTCAGCTGGCAGATCGTAGTTCTGTAACCTGGTTAACTGAGAAGGCTGGAACTCCTCTACAGTTAAATGATCAAAGTGTCACTGCTGCAACAATTTATATTTATGAGTCTTGGAAAGAAAATTCTTTCTTCTCAGTGTCAGGTATAGAAGGATATCTATGCATATACTTCAGAGACTTCTGACTGAAATCAGAAATCTTCACGATAGTCGCTGGAACAATTTGATATATTTTTTTTCCTAGGTTAAGGCAGCCTTTATTTTAAAGAGATGTGGAATTATTACATTACTACAGCAATTATATTACTATAGTAATATCTACAGGATATGTAGCTATACGAGAGAGTTTACCTCATACAATAGATTAGGTATGTTTCTCTAATGCGTACAAAGGTCCACAGATGGGCTGTGAAAGATTCTGTGATAAATCCCAATATCCTGTACTACAAATAGGTACAAATATTCAGTTCACTAAACAGCAATCTCTGTCACTAAAACACAAAATGAATGCGCACTGAACATGTGCCCTCATCTTGATTACCTGGTTTTAGCCAGAAGTTTAATCACATGATCCATGGCCTGAGTAAAAGACCCACTTTGTGCTTCCCTTATCATTCCAGTATATGCTGACACACTAAGTGGACATAAAAAAGTGAATGGTAAATACATATAATATGCATGCATGCAGCCTTTAACCCTATATAGAAATTACAGTTTTTCTTTCCCTTTAATTTGAAACATGGTATGGTTTCAAATGGTTCACAGATAATAATTTTGTTATTATGACTATACTAAAATAGTTACTAGTTCATTCAGAAACCAACATTCATCAAAATTAGAAGCAATTGCATTAATTTACAGGGTCCTGAAAAAGGTCCTGCTAGAAAACTCGTTATGTTATTTCTCCCTACCTCCTCACCTACTCCTTTTTGCAATCCAGCACAGAAAGCTTACTCTCCTCAACTGCTAGCCACAAGAACTTTATTTCTCAAGCAACACTGAACACGACATGAAAAATGTTCATTAATTTTTCTAGATATTTTACTTATCTAGTAAGTAGAAACATTACAGTGTCGTTTTGGAAAAGATGGTTACTTATACTCTGATCTCACAGTAACAGACACTGTGTCATATAAAAAGATAGAAAGCAACTGATAACGGCAAAAATATGTCCAATGTACTTGAGTACAATTTTACAAAATTATTCTTTTTTTTTCCTGCATTTAAAAATCCTTCCTATTCCAGGAGTATTTCGGTGAAAATGAATCTAATTTTAAAGCAGGCATTATTAATAAGTCCCCTATAGTATAGTAAAAGGTTTCATTTTTATATCATGTTTTAATTTTTTATCAAGTAAACGTGCACAATATTGTAAGCTCTTTAGAGATTTTATTGTATTTGGTCTTGCTGCAGCATCATGTTGCTATTCTAATTTTCACCTTTATAGGCAGGCAAAAAATGTTTATATAGAGTCTCTGCAAAGACTTCAGAATACCCTTCAAAAATATACATTCTTTAAAACATATAATACAGAAATACTGGTTCTAGGAAACAAAATGCCATGGAAAAGTGTGTGCAGCTCAGCATAGACAGCAAAAGGAGGGAGCAACAGATCAAGCTCCCATTCCTGTTTCTGTGGAAAAGACGTGAAAAACCCAATTATTTCTCACTGACACTTTTCCCTACTTATATTAAGTGCTGATTTTTTTTCAGGATTTGGATGGACTGCCTCCCAAGTACTTGCATAAAACAAAGGTTCCTAATGAGGTCTTAAGCCTCCTTGTGTCACAGCAATTCCATACAGCCACTAAATCTCTGCACACACTACAAGCAAATATCACCCTCAATTATCATATTACTTTCATTTTCCAGAAGACCAGCAATAGCTGTACCCTGAGATAAAAATGACACTGTCAATTAATTGCAACACTTATTCAGAAAATTATGTGGTGTTTCCTCATGATAACTACTATCCAAGTAACTGTGCTAAGATACCCATATCACAGTATCACATAAAAGACAGGAGTTTTGTTTTGAAGAACACATGCAAATATCATTGCTTATTTTGAAAGATTAGAGGAAATTTTTTTTATTATTATTTTATCTAAATTTTAATTGCTGCATGTCGATCAAAAAGAGCACAAGACAGGTTTTTACAGTGCCTTGAATGATCTCTGTTCTTCTCTTTTTTTAGTTCTTGAATAAACTTCTTGTATGTGCCTGCTTTCAAAATAAGTCCCTTTCTAAATGAACTTCTGTCCATAAAAGCAGGCTTGCCTTTTCACATTCTCTTGCTTTTAGCATCAATAACAATTTGATTAGAAGAAACTTGCTGGAATTTCTCATATAATAGAGAAAAATTTGCCCTATGTCTGCTGAAGCCAATATGAAACAAAGGGAAGGTTGCTTTATCAGTGCTAAAAAAGAAGTAGGTTGGATAGGGAAGAAAATAAATTAGGACTTTGATAGGATTTTTTTTCACTGAGACTAAAACTCCTATAAGGAACACGCAAATGCAAGTGACACTAGAAAGTTAAACACACTTAAACAACAGTTGTAGGATAGCAAAATTTCTTTAGTAGCATGAGTTAGGAAATAAGGTGAGAATGTGGTAATAAAAGTATCAATTCTCAGTCATCTGGAGCCATCCAGAAAAATCAGAAAACAGTAACAAATGATGTTTGTTTTGAAATCATTAATATACCACTAGAGGTTTATTGTGAACTCTGAAAATTCTCACACAACTTAGAGAAGTATTTGTAGACTGATCCTTTTTCTCAAGGGTACACCAAATATACCAGATTTAGTTTTTCAAACACAGCTTAATCAGAGGAAGTTAACATTGCACAAAGCAATGTAATAAATAGATCATATTTTCAATTATGAAAGATAACTTCAGAAGAGTTCTTTATAAGATTTTCAGACTTCCAGAACTCAGCAACTTAACAGTATCCTTCAGCTCCAGCTGGCCAGCCATATCTGTTCAGGCTCCTGGACAAGCTTCAAGAGATGAAGCTTCAGGCACCATTGAGAAGCAGCACCTTGGGGAGTCTTCCACCCCAATTTTCCGTTAGCTGCACTTCACTTTCACACACCAAGAGGACACGACAACCTCAGCTCTCAGGGTGAACATTTTTAGAACAGTAAACTTCTAGATACCAGCATGACTCAGCTTTCCTCGTTTGAAAATTTGGTTAAATTTATTCACTTGAGATCCTCTCATCTTCAGTAAAACCCTGTGTCTGAATTACTATTTGGAGAGGATTATTCAGTTACTTCAATAACAATCAGGATCACAGAACAGATCCATACATTTTGGATGTATGTAAAACTCTACCTTTCATGCTGGAATACAACTTTCAGCATGAAACTCCAGTGCGTGTGAACTATCAGTGTTTATCTGTTTTAAGTCTTAATAGTTTTTTGCCATCTTAATGCTTAGCAGACTAATTCTGTCCTTCAGCTATCATGACACTTTACCAAGTGCCACTAAGACTTGCCCAAAAACCTTATGCAAAATATAAAATAAAACTGCCAGCAGTTTCCAAAACTGCACAGCACTATTGACAAACCACTACCAGCAAACTGTGCCTGCTTTCTAGCAGCAGTAATAAATCCAAGCATCCTGCTGCTTGCAGAGCTTTATCTGAATACACAGTGCCAGTGCAGGCTGATCTTTTCAGGACTGTGACAGGTACCTGGAGAGTTTTGCAATTAATATTATTATGTACTTTCTGCCAGGAATGCCCTTGAAACTATGAAATGTTCCCTGCTGTATCTGGGAAGAAGAAAACCACTGAGAGACAAGGAAGAGGAGCTCATTTGATAACCAGGGTTGTCTTAAAATGTTAAACTGTGAAGAAGCAAAATCCTTTTGAAGGTAATTGAGCTAGTCATTAGCAGTACTTTAACTACAGCCATTTTAGAGATTTGTGACAAGTGTAGGGAAAAGCAAATAGTCTTGATATATTCCTCATTCTTCCAAGCCTGTGGGATTAGGAGCTGCATTTGCATTAGGAATTTAATTCTTATCAGAATCTTGTAATCAAAAGTTTGGTACTGCTCTATGAACTTGTGAATAGAGAAGCTACATTTTCATGTCTTTTGACCTAAGGCAGATCTAAATCCATCTTAAAGAGGACATCCAGGCACCTGACTCAACTGTGTTCTTATTTCTGGTGACACTGTGAAAAAGCACTCCGTGACTATTTGACGAAAAGCACTGGAGACTCTACCAAGTGTGCTGCTAACGTCAAATCTTTACGTAATGTTTCAATTCAAACTAGAACAAACCAAAACCAAAACCAACCAAACAAAAATATCCCAACCCACAAAAATGCCACAAATTGCATTATGTTTCTGCTAGACCATCCAATCATATTCAAGGCCTGTCCTTAAAAATTCTTAATTTTTCAGTGGAAATTAGGCTAGAAGTTCACTTTAGTCTCCCGTATTAAATTAACTGAAACAAAACAAATAAATCTAATTATTTGAAAATTACATAAAAACTCAGCTTTTATGAATATTCACTATTTCTTACCAATGTTAAAAATACTGAGAATAGAGGTAAAACCAGATGGTTCCATATGAAAGCAGTAATTATTGCATCAGAACAATGGTTCATATCTTCACTCTGAGAATAGCCAGTACCAGCTGCTTTAATGAAAAGTACAATAAACCCAAGAGTAGGCTGTTACTGCTTTTCTTGAATTGAAAACATCACAGAGCCAAGTAATTATTTTTTTTCATCAGCAAATTCTCTGTAATAAACACATTCCCAACCTATAATAACTATTTTAAATGCCTGTGCATTTGAGCAAGAAAAAGTAATTATTCTTCAATAATAGTTCACACTAGGTTTAGAAATACTCTAGTCATTATTAAGTCACAGAAAAAATGCACATGAATGAACAAGGCATATTGCCCATATTTTCCACAGGATGCCACAAATTTCTTGGCTATTCAGTTTTTGTGAGATTATGTCTCATATGTCTTTAACATACTTGGGAATCACAAACGAAAGATTAGAAAGGTAGAACAATGCCACATTTTCTCTGTTAACTGCAAACTAAAGTTCACATCACCACCATTTAAAATTAAACATTTTGAGTTAAGCTTCTAAATCAGCAGCATGATCTTCCAAGGTGCTGAGCTGGGGAACCCATCAATTATAGACAGAAGATTGTATAAATTAATTCTGGAATTGAGGCTTTAAAAAAACCCCAACAACAGACAGACAAAGAAATCTATCATCCTCTCTAACAAAAACCAAAATCATTCTTTATGTCTACACAGTGTGACCTGCATATGGTCCCACTTCAGATGATCCAGTTCACTAGCTTTTTCCTGTTATTTTTACATTATTACATTCTGGTTTGAGGTTGGTATCTCTACAGCACCAGTGTTTTTCACTAAAAGATACACAACAAGAGGTTTGGAACCCACCTGCTGAGACTACTTGTTCTGTCTGTGTGGATGTGCACATGTGTATGTGCATGGCTGGATGCTGAAAGGTTGTTCAGAACCTAATCTGTGCAGGAGCTCAACTTCCTCACCCTCCAATATTCACTGGCCATACAAGATCCACAAAAAATTCTATTCAACTCCACAGAGCCCCCAGTCTGCAGCACTGTAAGCTGTGTAACTGCTTTCTCTGCAATAAGTGAATACTAAAGCCAAGTTTTACCCAAAAGCTGCTTTTTTACCAAAATATTAATCTATGGAGTAAACAATAACTTAGCTGACATTTTAGCCCAGCTACATTTAAACATTTTGTTGAAGGAAAGACAGCAAGTTATACATACATTACACATATATGTCTCTGCATATACACAAATATTTTTAATATAAATCTTAGTAGGCAATGCAGTAAAAAATTCTTTCTCCCTGCCCCCAGAACAGAGGGACTTCTTATTTTAGCATTGCAGGCAAGTATTCTGAATGCAGTATGAAGGTGCTGTATCTAACTGTTGCATAGCACAGGAAAACATCTTCCTAATTTCGCTTTGCCATTTTCTTTTCTAAATGTTCAAGATAGTCACCATTTGAAGTGGTATCAGTGCAAACTATACCCCAAGAGTGAAAAGATGCCTACAGATACAAAATGCTTATATGCTGCCCTACAATGCCACCCTATTAGAAAGAAACATGATATCTCACAATTTCTGTGAAGAGTCTTAGCCTTTTCTACAGCTGCAGAGTTTCACTACAGGTAAAACTGGTTGAAGACCAAGCTTTGAATTCAACGGCTGTGTGACTAAACCAACCTTGCACAACAGTAGTGTTACACATAGAAAAAATGAAAATAATTTCATGTATTCAATTGACACTTATCACCGATCTAGAAATTCAGGAAAATCTTCTTGGCCTTACCATAATGCAAAGTGAATTTTTCCCTTCAAGCAAATGAACCCCTTCAAGCAGAGGTGCACATATTGTTCTGTCAACCAGTTTGACTCTCAAAATCATGTCCAGAAAGTTTCCTAATAAAGGACATATGTTTTTTCCTTCGAGAACTGAAGCTAGGTACTAACTTTCTAACTTCTTATACATCAATGTCACCCGGTATCTCCGTTGTCTCACTGCCATAACAGGGGTACGCATGCATTGATAGTTCCAGATGATTCACTAGCCTTTACAATTCTGAATATATTAGCTTTGGCAGATAGATATTTGATGCATAATTCAATATAGAGCGTATAAAATACTAAGCATGACTACTCAATTGAAGTTGCATAAATATTTCCAGTGAAATATTTTGTTATCAGCCACTTATAACTTGCACTTCACAGGCTGTCACACAGGCTCTTGGTCTAGGTCTCAAGTCGATAATTGAAGAAAAATGAATTTGCTCATTTTGCGTACAAAGGCTCCCCTGTCTCTGCACATTTTTATAAGAATTGTCACTGCACAGACCTCCCTCCTGGAAGGCATTTCCCTACTATTTTAGAGATATGAATAACAGCACACAGCATTCAGTATGCTAGAAAAAGCAGAGCCTGAGGAAGGGTTATGAGTTTACTGATGGGAGTAATAGCATAGCCTGTGCCATTCCACACGCAGCACCTCACACACGGGCCATCATCTAGCTACACAAACTGCAGTTCTGCTCTTGGGGTTGCCTCTTTGATAGAGAGTTTGTTGCTCTGGGCATGATTTAGTGTAATTTTGAACAGTAGCAGACATATTAAGGAGGTAGATCTCAGGAGAACACAGATTTTTTCCAAAGTTATTGTTTCCTTGCCATTATTTTAGAGTTTGTGTTACTGAATACTTTAAGGAACTGTCTTCATTATTAAGAAAATCCTTGACATTTGTGTGCTCAAGCACACAGGAAGATCTCTTATAAATCAGTGATAGCAAGATTAAATAACTGATTAGTTTTTAATTATTATTAATGTAAACATAGTAGGTTTCCCCACTGCAATGCACACTAATGGATTGGTCCTGTTTAATGTCTTTATTAACAAACTGTACGAGAGGATTGAGTGCAGGCTCAGTCAGTCGCAGATGACACCAAGGTAGGCAGGAATGTCAAACTGCTTGGTGGTTCAAAGGCTATATAGGATGGTAAAAGTGAACTGCTCTGTAAATAACCAGTAACCCACAGAAGTATCTTCTTAGAAATCCAAATGATATAAATTGCTTTTTAAAGACTCCCCCTTCACATTGAAGAAGATTGTTTGTATAGAGTTGGATAGTATAAAAGTCTTTATTCCACTTTGCAGATCACAACTGCTCAACTTACTTGCAGTTTTCAGTTGTCCTTTTGCTTCTCCCCTCTATCTTGTTCTTGTATTTAAAGGTTTGTTTCACAGAACTCAACATATTTCCTAATTTTAAAACCTTCTTTATTCTTATCTTCATTTTACGTAATAAATATATATACAATAGTTGCCTCTGTTCAAAGCTCTGATTAAGCACTGCAGAAGGCAAAGCTTTTTTTTTTTTTTTTTCTGACTGACAGTTCAGTTTCTCATCAAATTTAGCGTTAGGAACATATAAAACTTGCCCCATGTAATTATGTAATCAATCAATTACCCGAAACAATCCTAATGAACTGAATTCTAGCATGGGTCCACATGCTAGAATTCTGCTTTGAAGCATAAATGCACACTCATACAAGGCTAAAGCCTGCTCCCCACTTCTTCCCTGTGGCCAGTGCCATTCTACTCTGACAAGTGATTTTGCCCTTTACTGGGGCTAGATATCATGAAAAGTGAGTAATACAAATCCATGTCCTTGAAAAGACACCAGGAGTCTGACGGGAGGTGTTCTTTGTTTTAGTAGCTTGGTTGGGAAGCTGAAGAAAAAAGCTTTTCTAAGTGGAAGAAGGTTGTTTTGCTACTTTCCAGAGGAAAATTATGTTTTATGCAATGTGTTCTGTATTCAGTTAAATTTAGTTAATATTTTGAAACAGTTTAAAATCTTTAAGGGTCAAAATTGAATCTAAGTATTTTGATTGAGCTTAATCAACTGTTGTTTGTATCCTGAATATAAATTTGTAAAGAACTTACCCTATGCTTTTTGGTTTCTTTAATATTTCAGCAGTTCAGAATATGTTTAAAGCTTGGAGAAGACATAACAGTTTTTAGTATCCTGATGGTATGAGTTAAGACATATTTTGCAAAGTTCTGGCTCACTAGATACAACACATAGGAAAAATTATTTTCTTTTCTTGATACCGTATCTGCTTCCTACTGATCTCATTACAAACCCTGCTCACTTCTAATGGGGTAGTACAGTTCCTGTACCAAGAAAGATTTTCTCCCCATTACAGAATCTGAAATTTTTCTCTCAGACTGTGCACTTTATAATGAAAAAATAATAGAAAGGTACAAAGCTTTGTTAAATAACTCTTTCCAGCTACCTGGTACCAGTTTATTTAGGGGGAAACCACAAAAACATAAAAATACACCAGTAAAATTGTGTCATTCCCAGGGGTCCAAGACGGACCTTGCTGATACTGCCTGTACATGCTGTTGTTTCACTGGCTGTATTTGCAGAGGGCTGACATTCTCCACAGCCAGTTACCTGTACGTTACTCTGCCCACTCAGTCTCTTGGGAGGGGAAGATGCAGTCAGTGAAATGGCCGAGCAGTGCTCACGTACACACTTTGCCACCAGCCTGCTCATTCTAACAGCCATTATCCACCAAGGCAGCAAAAAGTCCAACATGGTGATGCTTTAATGCAGGGTGAGATTGATGATAGCAATTTCAGTACCAGCCAAGAACAAGCACGATGCTTTTAGCGGTCTTCACAAGGAGGGCAAAGTACTCATTTGAAGTTTTCATCTATGCTTATTCTCCTTTTTCCTCCAAAAATATAACATATTTTAAGCCTCACATTCTGGTTCCTAAAGAGTTCACTGATTTGCATCTAGCATGACAAGGGAATGACACCTATGGCAGGGCAATACATAATAACCATCACTGTCTCTAATCACTATTAATTATATGCAGTCATTTTCAGTCTTCCAACAAAACATATGCTGATGAATACAGCAGGATTTTACTCCTCCTCAACTTGCCAGTAATAAACGCATTGCCTGAATTAATCATGTTCTTGTTAGGCAATGAAAAAAACCAGTAGCTGTCAGTGAGCAAAGCTCCTGGTGCGCCAGAAACCATGTGCCACCTGAGCATGCTGAAGAACCCGGAGCTATCTTTGGCATCTGGTGTGCGAGATAAAACATAGAAACCTGCCTGGAAATTTTCATGTTTCAAGTCAATGTCTGATCCAATGAAATGTTTTGGAGATTCCTGGGCTGGACTGTGCTAGAAGCAGAGGACACCAGGCACTATGAAGACAACAGAAGAATACCTCCTCTGGGTTTTCTGCACTGTGAGAAGCCACTAACTGGGCACACTGGGTCTGCATGTCGTGCACTAGCCACATTGTAAGCCAAGCTGAATGTCAATAATTCTGTCCCACTTCCGTAGTGACAAGAAATCAATATGTATTCATGGTGGTTTTGGCTGGGATAGAGTTAATTTTCTTCATTCTAGTATGGGGCTGTGTGTTGGGTCTGTGCTGGAAACAGGGTTGATAACACAGAGATATTTTCATTACTGTTGAGCAGGGCTTACACAGAGCCAAGGCCTTTGCTGCTCCTCATCCACCCCACCAGTGAGGAAGCTGGGGGTGCGCAAGGAGCTGGGAGGGACACAGCCAGACAACTGACCCTAGCTGACCCATGGGGTATCCCACAAAATATGGTGCTACATTCCACACATAAAGCTGGGAGGAGAAGGAAGGAGGGGACATTCGAAGTGATGATGTTTGTCTTCCCAAGTAACTGTTGTGCATGATGGAGTTTTGCTTTCCTCAACACCTAAACACATGCCTGCAGATGAAAAGTGGCAAATGAATTCCTTGTTCTGGTCTGTGAAGCTTTTGCTTCATCTATTAAACTGCCTTTATCTTAACATATGTATTTTTTCACTTTTACCATTCTGAACTTTCCCCCTATCCAACACAGTAGTTTAAGTGCGTGGCTGTGAGGTGTTTATCTTCTGGCTGGGGTTAAACTATGGCCTATTTATATGTAAAAGTTAAGCGTCTGGATGAAAAAGTTGGTAAAAATAACATAGCCTAACCATAGTGTAGCACGTAGCATAACACAATATTGTGCGATGGGTTGACCTCAGCTGGATGACAGGTGTCCACCAAGCCCCTCTATCACTTCTGAGCTGGACAGAGAATAGAAAATTAGATGGAAAACAACTTGTAAGTTGAAATAAGACAGTTTACTAAAACAAAAGCAATAAGTTTTGTGTGCACAAAGAAAAAAAATTATTTTGTTCTTCTCATTTACTTCCCATCAGCAAGAAACATCTGGCCACTTCCCAGGAAGCAGGACTTCAACATACATAGTAATTACTCTGGAAGGCAAACACTGTAAATAATGAACGCCTCCCTTTCTCCTCCTTTTCTTAGTTTTTGTATCTGAGCTGATATCATAGGGTATGGAACATCCCTTTAGTCAAATTGGGTCAGCTGACCTAGTTTTGTCATCTCCCATGATCTTGCCTGCTCCTGGTCTACCGATGTGATGCAGGGTGATAGGAACAAGGCTGCAGTGCTGACACTGTGCCAATGCTGCTCAGCATTACCCAAAATACCAGTGTGTTATCAACACCTTTCCAGCTACCGATGCAGAGCACAGTACTGTGAGGGCTGCTGTGGGAAAATGAACTCCATTTCAGCCAGATCCAATATATACTGCCATTTATATACTTCAATTTCTGGCTCTCCTTGTAGACAAGGATTATCATAGAGTCATAAAATTGGGTTGGAAGGGACCTTTAAAGACCATGTAGTTCCAATTCCTCTTGCCATGGGCAGGGAAACCTTTAATTAGGCCAACTTGCTTAGAATCCCATCCAGCCTGGCCTTGAATACTCGCAGGGATGAGGCATCCACAACTTTTCTGGGCAAGCTCTTCCAGTGCCTCACCACCATCATACTAAGGAATTTCTTCCTAATATCTAATCTAAACCTGCTCTATTTCAGTTGGAATATGTTCCCCCTTGTGCTGTCACTACACGCCCGTGTGAAAAGTGGCTTTTCATCTTTCTTGGAGGCTGCCTTCAAATACTAAAGGCCACAATTAGCTAAACCGGGAGCCTTGTCTTCTCCAGGCTGAACAATCAAGTTGTCTTAGTCTTTCCTCATAGGAGAAGTGCTCCATCCCTTTAATTATCTTGATGGCCTCCTCTGGACTTGCTCAAACAGGTCCTTGTCCTCCCTGTGCTGAGGGCTGATAACCCCAGAGCTGGATGCGGGTTCCAGGCGGTGTGTCACCAGAGAGGAGCAGAGGGGCAGAAGCCCCCCCTTCCCCTGCTGCCCACGCTGCTTTGGATGCAGCCCAGGACACGTTTGGATTTCTGGGCTGTGTGTGCACGTTCTTGTGTCATGTCCAGCTTCTTGTCAACCAGCACTGCACCAGGGCTACTCTCCATCTGTTCATTCCCCACCCTGTGCTGATACTGGAGGTTGCCCCGTCACAGGTACAACACCTTGCATCTGGCCTTGTGAACCTCATTAACGAAGATATTAAATAACACTGGTTCCAACACAGACCCCTGAGGGTCACCACTTGTCAGTGATGTCCATCAGGACTCTGAACTGTCTGCCACTACCCTCTGGATGTGACTGTCCACCTAACAGTCCAGAAAAGTGACATCTCTAGACCTTCTCATGTCCACTGATGTAGTCACTACAACACAGAAAGTCACTAGTCTGACACTAGGTTGCTCAGGCAGGACTTGCCCTTGGTAAAGCCGTGCTGGCTGTCCTAGGTCACATCCCTGTCCTCTATCTGCCTTAGCACAGCTTCCAGCAGGATCTGTTCCATAATCTTATCAGGCACAGAGGTGAGGCTGACAGGTCAGTAGTTCCCAGGATTCACTTTTCTACCCTTTTTAAAGATGGATACAATGTTATTCCTATTTCAGTCACCTGGGATTTTACCTGACTGCCATTTTCAAATGTCTTGGAGAGTGGTTTGGCAACAACATCAGCCAGTTCTCTCGGGACTCTGGGATTCATCTCATCAGGTCTCAGACTAATGCACATTCAGTTTCCTCAGGTCATCAACCTCATCCTTCCATACAGTGGGAAGGACTTTGCTCCCCTTCCCCATCCTGCTATCCATCCACTCAAGGGATGTGGGAAGGGAGGTTGCCACTGAAGACAGAGGCATAAATGTTGTTGAGTACCTCAGCCTTCTCATTTGTTGTTACCAGTTTACTAAAACTGGATGCCACAAGACAGCACAAAGCATAAAGCCAAAATGTGTTTTTTTCCTTTATCTCTTAAGAACACTCAGAATAGCACATGCAAAATGTTATTCAAGTCAGGAATATTTAAATATTTCTATTGACAAATGCTGTTTGAACATATAGTTTTATCAAACATGCTATAATGTAATCAATATTAAAATACTGATGCTAAGAATGTCTTGTGTTGGCTTCCATAATTTCATTTTCTATTCTCCTAATTACCTGGTACTGTAACTAGAAGTAAGGTACCATGACATTACCTGAAAAGAAATCAAATTATATTTAACATTTATTTATTATAATCACAATATACTTCACTTTCCAAAGAAGCCAAAAGAACTGTTGGCAAGGTTGGAAATAGTTTATACCCTCAGTCCAATAAAGTATGTGAAGCTTGAAATCAAATGCCAAAGCTGAATTTTTCTCCACAGTATGCATCTTCAAATGATAATTCCTCAAAGGGATTATTAATGTTTAATCATCTCTAGAAATAGTGCTCCCCAATTTACTCTTTAATATGCAAACGAACTTATGATCCTACTGATATGTCCTAAGAAAATACACTGAACATTTCTGACAAGACTTCAGAACGGTACGGCTCAGCTAGGAAACTATAGCTGCTCAATGCTCATATAGGACCCAGCAGTGCAGCTCAGTTGTAAGACATTCCTACAAAATTATTATGTCTTACCGCTGTTTAAATAAGATGGAGCCCCCACAATCAAGAATTTCAAGAGCTGAAGTATATGCTTCATGAGGTTTATGCTGTTCATTTACAATTTTAGGAAGCCATCTTGCAAACCCATCCTACTAGTAATACTGTTGACTGCTATGATGAATATCAATTTCAATTTTCTTGTACTTCTATAGGCATTAACCCTCGTACCAGGTTGTAACAGTGAAAAACAAAGAAGTCACAAGGAAAAGTGATCTTTTTAAACAAGAACAGGAGAGGTCAGGATAATTTGCTCTCAAAAAAATAAAGTGACTTTAAAAAGCTTGTTTTGGGAAACTAGTAATGAAGAACACCATCTGCAATATTTAAACTTTTATTTTAAACTGTTTTGGAGCTATTCTTCCCAAACATATATTTTTGTCTCTTTGTTTTTTCACTCTCTTAACAAATTACGTTTGGAAAATAAAGATGGAAAGGACAAGACATTCTGAGATTTTTAAGAACAAAAGCTCTAAAAGATGATACAACAACAGGATAAATACATTATCTTCCACCACCACGCTACCTTGCTAGTGGTTAGACAAATATTTGTGACAGCTGAAAAATGATGAGCATCACATTTCCTTCTTTTTTCTTTTGGAGGCATCTGGAATGACAGAAGGTAACAGAGGACAGTCCAACACATAGATTTTTAGTTTCCTTCTGGAAGAATATGAGGCTCAGGGAACATGGGTCTCTAGCATATGAAAGACAGCATAAGCTTCTGTGCAGTTCAGTCTCAATATGCAATACCAAATTCCCATGAAAATAGGCCAAAGATAAAGTATTTTTGTGTCAGCCTATTCTGAACCATTCCAGAAAGAGAAACAGCCCTAACGAAGTTCAGGGAAGACTCCGAAGCTCTTCCAAGTCACAGTAGCAGCTGTGATCTGGCCTGCAATCTTTAATATCCTCTTCTATATCCAAATCCACTTTCTTCATAAGGACCTAGAGAAAAATGTTTGCAAAGAAGATCTGTGGTGATTTTTCAGAAAGTACTGGAATCATTCATTTCTTGGAGACACTGAAGATGTCAGAATGTTATTCAGACTGTTAAGCCACTAACTCTTTTTTTGTGATATGCTATATGTCCTGATTTTCCCATCCCTGGGAAAGTAGCTCGTGAGATGCGATATGAAGACATAAACCCTACCCAGTATATATATATATATATATATAAATATACTCTCCTTCATCATTCTCCATCATCAAAGGGGAAGCTTGGGTGCATCTTGGGATGCAGTTATGCAACATGGTGTAACTGCCATTGTCTAAATAAGGCCTGTGGGAACAGAACTGCCAAATGCATGGCTCCTTAGAGATGTATGACAATTGCAAAGATGCCTCATACAAATCTCAAAGACACTCACTGCTCTTCTAAAATGATGTGCTTATAAACCCTTTATTCACATAGATAACCATCAGAGTTCTGATGATGATTTAGATTGTTGTCCAAGTTAAAAAAAAAAAAGTCAATGCAATCTGTGCAGAAGACAATAGCATCACAGATGAAGTCCTGTGTTCTTGTGTCACGCACAAGGAAAATATCTTTACCTGGTAACAAACAGGAAGATTCAAACCTTCAGGGATATTAAAATATTCTTCTGAACAGCTGAGTTGCAGAGATGATCTCAGGACACAGCTGCTCGTCCTGACATAGTAGCTGCATTGCAGCTTTGGCTTACCTCGAAAGCATCTCCCACTGAGATAAATGATGCTAACTGATGCCAACAATCCAACAGAATATTGCCAACCACAACTAAAACCCACAGGCCAAAGGCAGTATGTGTCACACACTGACAGTCATTCACCACTACTTTCTGTAACAGTCTTCCCCATTTCCATCTTGTTTATCTTTGATGCTTTACCCTCTTCACTGCAGATAATATAGCTGTGCTAAAAGCAATTTTTATCACTTTTCCTTAGAATGCCAACATGCAACCTGGCAACATAAAAATGCTCATGTAAAAGAACACATCTTTCCACTTCCCGTTCTCCATTTTTAGGCAGTCAGCTATAAAGAAATGGCAGAATTGCAACTAGATCATTGCACCAGAGAGTTAGAACTGTGAGACCGAACTCCCTCAAGCAGCAGTTAAATTTTTTTTCAGCAATCCTGAGTTCAGATAGTTGACTTTTTGGAGATTCTTATTAAATTTTAAGAAAAAATAATTAGCTTCATTTGACATTTTTGCGCTCAGTTTTTGTGCTAGCAGTAAGTATAGCACATCTGGTGTACTTCAACCACAGCCCAAGGTAGGCATTCTCAGGTTTGTGCAGATTAAATTTATTTAAAATCTCAGGCAGGAGCCTTATGAACATAATAAAGGCTACATATGAAATAACATATAATTACTATGATCTTATGGTCAGTGTAAGCATGAGAAGGATCATTCATTGGTGCTCCAATAAATGTGAACTAAGTGCTATGCTCATCAACTGGCAGCTGATTACGCCTAATTAGACAATCCACTAAACTGTAACGCCACTGATGAATGAGCACACCGAGAAACAGAAGTTTAGCTTCTGAGATGCCATTTGCCACTGCATGCCTACACCTCGGCTTTTGTTCCAGTTCCTATCCCAAATAATTGCCTGTGACATGGCATTCAAATTAAGCATTTTTTCTTTTCTGGAGCCTGAGGCTTCATTAAATTATTTTGCTAGACTAGAAAGCTTCTGTAAACTATGAAGTATGTAAGATAGCAGGTATGTGAAGTGCACACTTTTCATTGAGTAAGGTATTTCTCCTCACATTAGGTAACAAGACCTACTTCCAGTTTTCCTTCACTGATTTGGTAAAATATGTGGTACAAGACAATAATAAAATATCCCTCCTTTTAGAAGATCTGTTCAACAGCATATCCACTGAGAAAAAAAACAGTTCATGATCACATTCTATGCCACTGCCCAACAGTGAAGGCATCTTTTCCTCTGTGGGCTGTAAGACTCACTTCATTCTTGCTTCCCTGTAAAAATAAAAAATTGAATGATCTGCTGAAAATCATAATAGGGAGAAATGATACCATCCTAGAGCATTTCCCTGAATCCAGTATAGCGCTCCACAAATGGATCTGGTAATATCACCCCACACAGACGGCAAGAAATTAAAAAAGAAACCAACCCAAAACAAAACTTACATGAGCCATAGCAGTAACTACTGAGAAAAAGCATTCTGGAAACAAGATACTGAGATGGAAGAAAGCAGTCAAGGAGTTGCAGATGTCCTGCAAACTACCTGCAAAGAGGTTACTTAACAAGACTGTAGAAGCTTCCAGTGATGGAGACAGGGTAAAATCTGCATTTGAGGGCAGGAGGATAGAGAAACTGCAAGAAGCTTGAACAAAATTTCTGCCAGATACAATGCCTGGAGAAGGAGGCAACATCTACATATGAGAAAAGCAGAAGAACAAGTACAGACCAGATAAAATGTTGGCAAAAATCATGGAAATAAAGAGCTAGGAGGAGTAAAGACAAGCCTGAGGGACAGAGCAGGTAACATGGCCAAAAAAGAGAGGCCATGAAGGTGCTATGATTGCTGTTAAGATAAGGACTGTAGACACATCACGCCAACTTGGAAGAAGTCATTTAGTTCTCATCTCTCGTGTGAGACACAGCATTGCAAATGTACGTGGCTGAGACAGCTCGGTTAAAATAGCCCTGAGAAATACTAGGCAGCAGTTTCTGGCCTAAATTTCTAGAAGAGACAGGACAATAGAAGAGAGAGCATGAATAAAGAACGCCTGCCTGGCAACAATGACTCTTGAAGGCTACTCGAAAGATGTAAGCACAACACTGAAACATGTGAGAGGGGTAAACATGGGAATGAAGGCAAGTACCAAGAACCATGGGAAGTATTAATTACCAAATCAGTGGAAAGAATGGAAGGAAGCAGCAGAAATGTTGGGATTGGTATGTCATAGGTGTGACTTGTAAGAGAAGAGAAAAAAGTTAAAATGGTGAGAAACAAAACAAGGCAAGGTAGAACACAACCAAAACGAGTAACTTAGGAGTGCATATTAAAAAAAGTGAAAGTGGGGCTTCCCTAAAATATGTAAGCCAGGGAAGCAGCTTGCTGCCTCTTCTAGGTTTGCCATGAAGAAAACAGTTGTCAGATAAAAATGCACAAAAAAAGCAAACAGGAAGTGGACAATGGTGGAAAAATCAACAGAGAAATCTGCTGTCCAGTCCATTTGCAGACAATCAGGCAACTTGAGGGGCTGTAAATCATTACAGCAGCACTAATGTTATGACTTCCCCTTTGTGTGATTTAGTGAATGGAACAGGGACTTGGGAACGCGGTCATAGCTGGCTAGGAGGAAGGCATTCTAAAAGATAACTTGTATAAATAACAGAGAAAACCTAGAGAAAGGCTGAAAAATGCAGAAAACCATACTCCAGAAAACAGATTTCTTGGAGGAATGAAAGTGATACTCCAGCTCTAAATTTAATTCAGATAGAATTTTATTAATCACCATCAACTCCCAGGAGTTGGACTTTGAAGGTCCTTTTAACTCAGGATGTTCTATGATTATATGTTAAGAACCCTATGCAGACTTATTTAAGTAAATGTTGCATAGAAAGTACAATGAGTGTTACTTATACTCTGGCTCCACTAAGATCACTTTCTTGTCCGTAAAATTTTCTCAGGTAATAATACAGTGCTTGCACTTTACAGGAATACATACATTACTGAAGGACTGTGACTGAGAACATCCCAGGAACAAAAACATTCACCAAAGTTACAAAAGAGATAAGTAGTTTGAGAGCTGAGAAGGATGAATGTGTCAAGAGCCAAGTGAAAGAACGTAAACTCAACACCCACCTGCCTGAAAACTTATTCTGAGATGGTTTGCTGAAACTGGGCCTAGTTGTCCATTGTGTAAATAGAGATGAAAAAACATTGTAACTCTAATCAGACTTTTGGAAAGATAAATTATAAAAATCTCAAAAGACAGTTAAGAAGGTTTCTGATATCATCTAATTCTCACTGAAATCATGGCATCATTACTTATTAACACTGAAAAAACCTATTACTTTCTTCACGTTAAGGAGATAGGGTGGCAATTATAACTGAATAAAGAAGTCTAGGGCTTTGATATGCAGCTCAGAAAACTGTCGAGATGGCTTGAATCACATGATGAGAGACTGATTTTGGGAGCAGTAACTTGGAAGCTGTGCTTTATGCTTTCCATCTTTAAAACTAAATACTGCAAGTGCAAGCATTGCAATGCAAAAAGTTCAAGCCTATGTACAAAAATATTGCAGTAGATTTCTACAGAAGGATGTTTCTTTTAATTGCAAGATTAAATATTTGTAGAAAAGGAAGTCAAATGGAACATTTTTATTTTAACACAGAAGAAAGGAACTCATACTAAAAACATTTGTTCAAAACTATATGAAAATGTACTCCCTTTGAAATTTCACACAGCTCTCTAAATACCCTTCCTACAACCATAAAATATTTTTGTTTGAGGTTACAAAAGAGTAATTACCTATATGCTAAGTATTTCTTAAATGAAGAGAACTAATATGCCATAAAATGATTTCAAAGACAATTTCTGCTTCCATGCTGAGTCTATTTCAAATGTATCAACTTTATTTCCACTTTTCCATAAAGTGTTTCTATACAACCTAAGTAAATAAACATGCTGATAGTTAACAACAAGTCAATTTTATGCAATTTACTGCAAATTATAGTAATCTTTTGTTGAATGTTTTGTATGCAAAAGCAAAAAAAAGAAAAGAAAATGGCTAGGATATCTTACTATTACTGGAACTCAGTGTCTTGTTATAGGAAACATACTGCACTTAAATAAAGAACAAAGGAATGATGCCAAAAATTGCTTATAACATATGGTGTAGAACAAATTTTTCATCACAAACTAACAATAAACCAATAATGCATATACTAGGTTATAGAAATGAAAAATAATGCTAAGTAAATGCTCACTGTGCTTCCTGGCACAACCGCCTATTACAGAGGTGACTTTAAGTTACTTCCATTATAATTTCACTTCTTTCTTTACTGATATAACTTCCCAGGAGGAACTTCTCTAGTTGCTATTGAACACATTTTTTTTTTGGCAACCTTTCTTCAGAGAAAGGATGTGTAAAGTCCTTCCTAAGTGTATTCTTAGCATTCAATGTGTTTCAATAAATCCTGAATTATCACCCAATGTCAATGGGTGATTCTACAAGACAAAAACCTACATTTATCCCTTTTTGCTCATTACATCTGAAGCCGGGGGGCTACGCTGTTCAGTTAAGGAAGATTCTGACACCCTTCCCAAATCATTGAAACACCATGCCACCCCTGATCCCACAGGGATTTTGAGGATGGTGTTGTCAAATGACTGTGTTTATACTCATCACTATATAAGGAATGATTTTTAAATCAACATTTTTCCATGTGAAACCAAATGCACTGCCTTTCACTTGCCAAGCTTGGTGTGGGTTTCGGTCAGCTCTGCTGTACAGATCAAACCCTGCTGCTCTTGATCAACTCCCTTCTACCAGATCTTCACACAAGACTAGACAATCACTCCAAACTTTGTTCCAAAACAAAGAATAAGCCTAAAATTGTGTTTTTATTGGAAAATATTCTAACGGGTTTATGGTAGAAAATGCTGGAATTTTCCTATGCATAGAAACCTGAATATCAAAGCAACTATACCAGTTTAAACCTTTAATCTGTGAAACCACTGTATATAGTTACATTTTTAAAATGCAAACTGTGTAATTCTCTTCCAATATATTTGTCTAAGTTTCTCAGTCATTTTCCATGCAACACGACTGAGAAAACAGAGTGAATAGAATAGAAAACAACATGGGCTTGCCAAGAATTTAAGTTTTTACTAAAAAAACCAAAAAATCATGAAAAGCAATTGACTAATAAAGGAACATTTTGAGAAAAACATGTTGATCGCTGCTGTCCACCAAAGCAGAGAACACGATCAAACTCCAGGGTTAAACTCTACTTTAACACACAGCAGGAACAAGATATTCAAAAGCTGACCTGGGCTGTGAAGAACAGGTACATCGTCTAGCTTCCCAGCTCAGTGGGAGCTGGAGATCAGAAACATCTGGTCAGGCTGGAAACAAATCTTGCCTCTGTTGGAGATAGGATTGGGCTCCCATCTCCTACTGAGGAAATATCCAGAACTCCCTGTAAACTAGGCACAACGTAAGAGCTGTGATTTAGGACTCAAGAGCTCCTAATTACATTTCTTTAACTTTTTTTTCCCTTTTTTTCCTTTGAAAATCAGCCATACCTGAACAGACCAAGAAAAATCATGGTCCAGTAGTATAACCAGACTTTTAATGCCATTGGAAATTCACAGAGATTTCTGCAGGACTCATTACAGGTATACTATTCTCTGTCTTGGTTATAACCAACTATCTCTACAGCTAGTTAGATGATGGTTTGTTGTTGAGTTAGAAAGCAGAGTTGCAGATTTGTGTTTCGTATACTGGAAACACAACTGCAAAATAAGTTACCAGCAGACAACAACTCCCTATGTTTGCTTATATATTTACAAAATTTTGTGTCTTCATGCAGAGCAGGCACAGTCTTTTTTTACAAAGTCTAATCATGAGATGAAAAATATGAAGATTTTGAATCTCTGCTTATTTTCTAAATGTCTAAAAGGACAGAAAAAGCACACATTTTACATATGTTTCCATAGAAGACTTCTGTGTATGGATTCCTTCTTGCATAAAGTGCAATTTTAAAATGTTTAAAATTCATCTCCATTTGGGAGTCATAGTACTGCAGAAAAAGGTAGGACAATTTATTCCTATGTTTAGATGCAAATATCCTTCTATCTGTAAAATTACAAAGATGCACCCTGTATTTTCATGGACCTTCAATACCACCTCCCTAGTTTTCATGTGCATGAACAGGAAACATATATCCTGGTTCAGTAGCCCTATGGGAGTCCATTTCTGCTCTCTGTCTCTTAGCATGAGAACAGATGTAATTTCCTGCTGAAACTGTTTCATTCTGAAAAAA
>VZTF01007979.1:168591-179939 GCA_013397755.1 Cnemophilus loriae | reverse complement strand
TTTTCTTTTAAAACTGTTTCTCTCAAAAAAAAAAAAAAAAAAAAAAGTAAATTGACTGCACTGCAGTCAGTCCAAGGAAATAAAACGATACCCTCCAAAACCAGTAATGAAGAAGGAAGGATGATTTCCCATTTGTGCTCCAGCAATTGTGTCAGTCCTCTCTGTAATATATACAATAATCTTCAGGGCTGTGACACTTTTTGGATATCTTTGAAATAATTTTTCAGCCCCTCACTTCAGCACCCAGAAAGAAGGATGGGTGAAGAACCAGACTGGGAAATAGAAACATGCAGAACAAGAATACATTTCCTAGCGCAAGTTCTGAGTAAAGGAAAAGAATGTGGATGGTTTTAGCTGCACTGACTTCAGAAAATTGGTATGTGCTGCTTTATATTTTTTAGTGGGTGGAAATCAGAACCTGAAGCACCTGTGGACACCCATAAAATCTGAGGCCATAAAGAAACTTCATCCTGAGAAACTGAGGTGACCACAAAGATAAGACATGCTCATAATTAGGTGGCCACTGGACGTGAGATTTGGGGATAGCAGTTTGAGAATGAGGTGACTGAAATACACACAGGTTTTCCCTTCACACAAACCTCTCTTTAGACTCAAGACAAATCTTTTGGTTTTAACAAAATACCACTGTGAAAGAGACAGCAAAGAGATGGCAAAGACAAAGCTAATACTTCCTTCAGCCTTGTTATACGACCAAAACCTCAAAATTTCCCTCTTTTCGTTTTCTTCTAAAATAATAAAATAGTATAGGTATTATCCTTTGGAGCACATTAACTCTCCTGTGGGATTTTGGTCTGCAGAAAGTATTGTTTAAAATGTATCGACAAAGAACTATGAACTGCATTTAAGACCATTACTCTACCTAATTACTTTTTTTCCTCTGGCATTTCAGATACTCCATAAAGCTAAGGGACAAAAGAAAAGTTTCATTAAAAATGTTATAAAAAGTTAAATTGCACAGACCAAAGCATATTAAAGAAAGTCCTTTACAACCAGTAAAGTTCAGCTAAGGCAATGCCTTTGGCAAAGCCTGCTCAAAGGATACCACGTACCAACCACAACTGCAGCAAAGAAGGCAGCTCAATCCCATCTTCCCTTTATATTAAAAAGCTGGACTCTATGGGATCTTCTGACCCAGTGTCTATCCTTTGCTGAGGCACACTTACCTCTAATATATCTCTTTTCATGAGGATCAAGTTTCTCCTTAAAGGTAGTCAGGGTGTTTTTGTCTAATAGGTCAAAAGGCCTATTAGAGTCATGGGGACCAGTACTGCAAAATCCAGTTGCCACACGCAACATACCAGAGTCATGAAACTCAGAACAAGTTTGAGACTCTGGAGTCTCCTGCATATATCTTTCATGGATATCAGAACAAACACGTTACGTTGTGCTGTTCCTGGGATTCAAGGGGGCATTTCAGTTGTTGATGCCTACCTGATATGTTTGTGCTTAAACTCTGCTTAAACAGCTTAAACTTAAACATGGCTGCCACTGTATGTCCTCTCCCTTGCAAGCTTGCTGTGCAGTCTTTCGTCATGTGTTAACACCTCAGTAAGCCTGGAGCAGTTTGAGTACACCAAGAGACAGAAAAATAAGAAATCAAGCACTAATTATTAACTTTTTCCTGCGCTTTGCTTGAAAAGCTGTCAACAGTTGTGTGATACTACATATTCAATTTTGAAACCTTGTGCACTAGCACTGTCAGATCCTCTGCTTAATAGAAAGACAACTACTTGGCAAAGCTTTTCCTATTTTATAAGAAAAAAATCAAAAGCTAAACTAATTCTAGATAGGTAAAAGCACATTTAATCACAGAATACAGTAAAAGTATTCAGTGGGGAAAATGTCAAAGGATAGTCTGGGAGGAGATACAGAGCTGGAAAATACTGCAAGTAATTGCAAATCTCACTATGTGAAATTTCTACAGAATAAAATGCAAAATAGAACCAAAGATGGCAACTCAGCTAACTTAAAAAAAATGATGGTAATAGTGTATCAGTTCTGAAGAAAGAGAAGATTTGATTTAGGATCCTGCTTAATCCACAGTGCCTTGAGCTCTTTTCTCTAACAGAAGTAACTAACACGACCACGATCATGGTGTAAGTTCCACAACTCGCATTAGCCCATACTGCCCTTTTCATGGTAGAAAGGTCTCATGTTTCTTTGAGACTCCTTGTGCCTGAAAAGCTACTAGATATGTCTCCTTGTGGCTTTCTCTGTTTGAAAGATGCTTGTATGTGTCCCAATCTTATGATGAGACTACCAAAATAAGCATACTTCCTTTTTAGATGAACATGAAGTAGTACGTCATGAGATGAGAAATCGGACTTAACAGTGGACCAGAAACTCTTTGAGATGAAGAAAAGTATTAAACTTTGAAAGAACACAAAGCACAAAATCATAACAATTAAAAGAGACCCAGGAATCAATGGCACGAAAGACATAACCTTCAATGCAAACGCTAGGTATTTCACACGTTGTCCAGAAACTGATTTTCTTTCCACTTCTCTATTTCAATCTATTCCTTTGTCTCCTCCCACCAAACCCCTACTGACTGAAAATAACATCTGAAAATGCTGATTATCCTAGATATTTCTTAACTCAGACTTAAGGAAAAGTTTCTTTTTGTTTCTTAACTTCCATCACACTGCTGAAAGCATTACTGTGCTGTTTCTTATGCAGTCATTTCTACGTATTTTTTAATCTAAAATGAATATGGAATATTATTTATGCATAGATTTAGCATGATTGGTTAAAATGGAAACCAAATGAGAAACAATCAAACAAGCAAACAATCAAAGCTTGGTTTTTCCTTCCCTTCCTCCTGCTGATGGTATTTACACAGTATCTTAAGCTCCTAATAATTAAAAATCATGGTTCAGTTACCTTTCCCCCTGCGAATAATTTATAAGCAAGTATAGTTTCTTTGCTTCCTTGTTACTAATTTTTATAAAAAGACACAGAATGCTTTTTATATTTATTTCTGTACAATGGCTTTTCAATTACTCTTTTTGGTTTCTTTGTGAGAAGGATGAATCTGGGGAGGTCCTCGATACCTGGAAGCTAGCCAGTGTTATTCCAATTTACATGAAGAGTGAGGAGAAAGATATAGGAAACTACAGACCTGTGAATTTAACCTCAGCACCTGGAAAAATATTGGAGAAGACGATTCTGAATCCTGTTGAAAGGCATCTAAATGACAATGCAGTCATCAGGCGTAGTCAACATGGGTTCACAAAGGGAAAATCTAACCAAAATCCTTCTACATACCTGCCTCGTGGATGAAGGGAAGGTGGTGGATGTGGTAAGGCTGGATTTTAGTAAGGCTTTCGACACTGTCCCCCATATCATCTTTCTGGACAAATTCTCCAGATGTTGCATAAGCAGGTTCACTACGCTGGGTGAAGAACTGGCTGAGGGACAGGCCCAAAGGCTTGTAGTGAAAGGGACTGCTGACTGGTCACCGTGGTGTTCCTCAGAGCTCAGTTCTAGGGCAAGTTCTGTTCAAGATTTTTATCAATGATCAAGATCCAGGAGTTGAATGTCCCATTAACATTTATGCTGATAATACCAATCTGGGATGTACTGTTGACTCTCTCGAGGGGAAAAAGGCCTTGCAGAGTTATTTAGATAGACTGGAGCACTGGGCAATCATAAGTGGCATGAAATTTAACACTGGATTCTGCACCTACGATGGATTAACCCTGCACACAAGCATGAACCAAGAGAAGAGTGGCTGGAGATCTGTCCTGCAGTGGGGATCTGGGAGTGCTGGTTGGCAGCAGGCTCACTGTGAGCCAGTGTGCCTGGGCAGCCAAGAGGGCAAACTGCATCCTGGGGGGCATCGAACACTGTAGAACCAGATGGTCAAGAGAGGTGATTATCCTGCTGTATTCAGCACTGGTGTGGCCTGAGTCCTGTGTGCAGTGCTGGGCTGCATAGTCTATAAAAGGACTCAAAGGTTCTCAAACGTGTTCAAAGAAGGACAACAAAACTGTTGCTTCTATAAGGAGTGGCTGAGACTCTGCGTTTGTCTGGTTGGGAGAAAAGGAGGCTGAGGGATCACCTCATTTCTCTCTACAGCTTTCTGAGGAGAAGTGGAGAGGGAGGTGTTAACCTCTTTTCCCTGGGACCCAGTGACATAGGAATGGCTCAATGCTGCATCAGGGGAAGTTGAGACTTGACATTAGGAGACATTTCTTTACAGAGAGCACGTTCAAACACTGGAACAGGCTTCCTATGGGCTCAGCGACCCATGTCTGTCAGTGTTTAAGAGGCGTTTGGACAATGACCTTATTATGAGGCTTTCATGTTTGCTCAGCCTTGAAGAGGTCAGGCAGTTGGATGGAATGATCACTGTAGGTCCCTTCCCACCAAAACATTCTTCCTTTCTTTTCCTTTCCCAATACAAGGCTATGACTGATCAGGATACAGATCCTAGGATCAAGGAAAAATATCAAATCTCTTTATAAATCACAACTGCGAGCCACAAACTGTGAAAATGAGATTAAAAAATTGAAATAATTTCTTCCTTATTTTAAACAATTAGAAAATAATAGACAATGTTTAGAACTAAGTAGCAAGTATACTACCTTGAAAGCCAACTCTTTACCATAGCCATAGGCCCCTTAACAAAGCAGCTATTTCAAACACCAAATGGTTAGAAAAGGTCTTTCTTTCATGTCTGAGA
Source organism: Cnemophilus loriae (assembly GCA_013397755.1). Lineage (NCBI taxonomy): Eukaryota > Metazoa > Chordata > Aves > Passeriformes > Corvidae > Cnemophilus > Cnemophilus loriae. Next base: position 175,231 of record VZTF01007979.1, on the reverse strand, counting down.
CTCTCTTTACCACTCTGCACCTCTAAAGCAAAAGAACACCATTATAATAAAATACTGTAGCCTTTTAGATGCATTCACACACAAAACCCACTTCTAACCAGAATGCCAACTGGAAAAGAACTGGTATTTACAGCTTATTAAGTCCAGATTTGTATAATGGAAGAGAAAACCTACACATATCATTCTGCTTTCTTATGAGCTCAATAGCAGTACTCTTTGTCAATAATTTTATACTTGAACTTGTTTCTAATGCATACCAAATCCAGCAATCATGTCTCTTTCCAGCCATTCACCTTCTTCCCACACACAAGCTATAGCATCTAACGTGCCCCCATTTTTTCTGGAAACCTAAATTTGGTTTAGATCAACAGCACAGCCTTGGCAAGATGGATTAAAAAAGATGTACTCCTACATGGAAACAGCAGAATTACTCCTCTACAAAAGTTTAGCGCAAAAACTGTCATCCAGCACAAAACAGGCACATTTTACAGTAATATTCTGACCACAGTGCAATAGCGCAGCCAAGAAGAGCTGGAAAGAAGAAAACATCCTGCTAATGTCTTGCCTTGAGATGTAGTAATGTCTGAGAGGAAGCAGGAAGCAGTGGTGACAGAAGGTTTAATCTGGAGCTACACTATAATAAACATTAATAGAAGCAATAATCAGGCTGATTGAACATCAGATTGAAAGGGAAAAAATCATCTCTAGCCACTCTTGTCTTTCTCAGTGACAAGAGCCCAGCTGAAACTTCAGGCTTAGTGATATAGATTAATTCTGTCTCTATGTTACGTGCATTATCCTAGAAAAAAATAGTTTTCATTAAGCATTGCATTAATATTTCTATGCCTTGCAACATATTTATGGATTGCTCAGTTTAAGCAGAACATTTTATAAAACAGGACATTTGTGTTTGCTAGGCAATAATTAATAATTAGTCATATTAGTGAATTGTATCTAAATGCATTTCCATTAAATTTTATTGTGTATGCATCATGCAGTTACTAATTAACTGAAATTACAATTTTAATCTGAGAAAACAAACATTTAAGCTAAAGAAGTCCTTGTGTGATCTACCTTTACTACAGAATTAACTGAGTAAGGCTCTGATAATTAAAAATGTTACTCACATGAGTAACACAGCCAGTACAAGCATGTCTACCACAACACAGATGAGGAAAATGCAGGAACAAGATTAAAAAACCTCTTCCACTACTTTTCCTTTCTATTTTACATTAAGAAGTCTTATTAGAAGGTATTGCTTCATGTGTTATATGTACTAGTTGATGCGAATAACAAATTCCACAAAACATTTTTAAAAATCATTGCTTCCTTTACATATTCCAAAATTGTTATAGAAATACTTGTGAGATAATTGTCCCATAACACTATTAAATTTCTAATTCCTCAGTGCACAGAAACACCTTCCGAAATGCTGATTGTTATCAGCTAATCATTACACAGAAAGATGATCTCACAGCTTTAAAGTTATTTGGGACCTTGTCATTTAACAGATGAGGATGAAGAACTTCAGGTTGTGGTCGCATTGTCTTCAAGCGACACATACACATGCCATTTGAGCAGGGATTTTTGTGAATACCAGGGTGGCAGGGAAAGGGCATTAGCATGTGTCTCTCCTGAGAACAGACCTGTCTGGTCTTGGACAGTCAAAATGTTTTTGTAGTAAGAGAAGTCTTACTGATGCACTGTCAACATGTAATGCAGCTGATGGATAATTAGTTCACAAAACAAGAAAGTTCCAGGTACCATTTAAAGAGTACATATGTAATCTAAGCTCTAACACTGGCCCTTCTGCAAAATGTGCTTCAGCAACTGCATAATATCTAAGGATTTAATTTTAAGCACAGATTATTCAGACCAAATGTTAGAAAATATGTTCAGAGCTTGGCGTAAGTAAGCAACTCATTTTTATTTTCTCTTGGTGCAATGTTTAATTGATTCTGAATTTGGAATTAATATTTATGTAACACAGTGAAACAATGTAATTATCTCAACAGAATCTTTATTGTACAATATGTTTACATTATCTTTTATTTTGTCTTGATGAAAACACTTAGTAAAAGGAGTAAAGAGAGTAAAAATATCCAAGAACTACCAAAAAAAGAAGAGAATTTTCCACTGAGCAAGGAATGATACCATGTATGTAAAGACTCACATTTTGCACAGGTAATTTTTATGAGCCGATGCAGTAGAAGAAAGCACTGACATGCGAAAATAACTTTTTAGTGCTATTTTTAAGTTCACAAAACCATCAGCATTTTAACTGAACAGAATTTTTGAACTCTGTGTTACTGAAAGTAAAATAACATCAATCCATACAGAACTGTGAAGAAAGAAAGAGTATGCTTACATTTATAGATTTAAATGCATCATGGTGTCTCCTGTCCATTACTCAAGCTTGTAGATGCTCTGTTAAATGATGCTAAATTAATTAACAAATTTTCATATTTTACATATTCTACTGCTTTGGAAAGATTAATCTGTTTTGCAGGATTTTTAAACAAATATCTGACACAAAAAATAATTACTGTATATTTGTTTTATATTCCATCAGATAACTTAATATGTCAATGAAACTCTTAGAATAAAGAAAAAAAAAAAAAGAAAATATTCCAGATCCACACATATATTGACTACTTAAGAGATCAAAAATTCAGGAGGAAATGTGGATTTCTGATTACGACAATGGAGTGAGACTTACGAAATTCAAATTGAATTCACTGTTCTCTTTTAAATCCCTCTTACAACATTATGCAACGCATTCATTTATTTTACATGATAGCCTCTTTCTTTCCTTTAAAGTTCTTAGACTTTGCTAGAGAAATTGACAATGGAGATGAATTATTTGACTGTGTAACTTCCATATGGCAGAAATTGAAATTAAAAAATGTATTCTCAGCTTGCAGATATATATATGTGCTAAACAGTAGCATACAGCATCTTATAGAAGAGGTTGGCATGGGAACCACCTGTTCACCCGAACCATACTGTATTTTCCATGAGAAACTTTCAGGCTTGCATCTTAACCCTGAACACTAACCATGGCCTTTAAACCTCTTCAACCTAGTACACTGAAACAGGTGCAGTTATATGGAGTACTTCATAAAGTTCTGAAATCACAAGTTTGCTAAGCTAATGCAGGTAGTTTGAACTTAAAATATGACAAATAAGATTTTAGGAAAAAGTTACCAGCTGGACAGGGGATCAAATCACCTCATTCTTTCAAAGAAACAAAATAAAAACATACACCCATTTGGAACTGGCTATCCACAGAAATGGTGGAATCGCCATTCTTGAAAGTGTTCAAAAAATGTGTAGAGGTGGTACTTAGGGACACGGGTTAGTGATGGACATGGGTGGTTTGGCTTACCGGTTGGACTCACTGATCACAGAGGTCTTTTCCAACCTTAATGACTCTGTGGTTCTCCCCCCAAACAGAACAGATGGGATAATAGCTCTCTGCAATGTAATGAATACTTTTTAGAGGGAAACTGTAAGTTTTGCTGATTTCTATTGTTAGCCTGAAAAACTTGCTGATTGCTTGACACTATGGTATTGATAGACACTCTTGGAGCTGGGCAGAGAGGAACCTAAGGAAGTTCAACAAAGGCAAAGGCAGGATCCTGCACCTGGGGTGGAATAATCCCATGCATGAACACAGGCTAGGGGCCGACCTGCTGGGAAGCAGGCCTGTGGAGAACCTGCTTGGGAGTGCTGGTGGACAACAAGCTGTCCATGAGCCAGCAGTGTGTTCTAGGGGCCAAGCAAACTAATTGTATCCAGAGGTGTATTAGGAAAAGCACTGCCAGCATGTTGCAGGGGGTATCTGCTTAGCCCTAGTGAAGCTGCACCTGGATTGCTGTGTCCAGTTCTGGGCTCCACAGCTCAGGAAAGATAGGAAACTACTGGAAAGGAGTACTACAAGGACGATGAGAGGACCAGAACATCTCTCTTACGAGGGAAGGCTGGGGAAAGCAGGTCTGTTTAGCCTGGAGAAGAGATGTCTGAGAGAAAATCTTAGCAATATCAAAAAATGCCTTAAGGATGACTGTCAAGAGGATGGTGCCAGACTCTTTTCAGATGCCCAGTGTGATGCCCAGCGATGGTATAAGGGACAATGGGCACTAACTGAAATACAGGAAGTTCTATCTGAATATGAGGAAAAACTTTAATTCGAGGATAACAGCACTAGAACAGGGTGCACGGAGAGATTGTGGAATCTTCCCCTCTGGAAATGTTCAAAATCTGCCTGGATACAATACTGTGGAATGTGCTATAGCTAAACCTGCTGTACTAGGGGGGTTGGGCTGTATGTTCTGTACTACAGAAGACCCTTTCAACCCACCCACTCCATGTGATTCTGTGTTACTTCTGCTGCATTAACATCACCATAACTGCAGCTATGCAACTTGCTTTTCAACAGATACTCATCTACTCATAATACAAAGGTGGTCAGAGTAGACATCCTCCTCTGTGGAGGAGCTGGGGGCTCCTGTCTTTTGTGAGTGCATCCAATGGACACCTTTTGGATAGAAATCTCAGAAATTTCAAAATAGTCATCATATTCTTCCTGATTACTAAAGAAATGTAACTTTTTAAGTCACTGGATGTTATATTTCCATAGTTCTGTAACTACAGCACATAAATTCTGACATGTGACGTTCCTATACCACACACAGTAATAAAAGAAAGTCAAAGCTTCATTGAATCTGCAAAATATAAGTGTCTGCACTGTATTCAAAACTACAGTTACACTGTCATTTATTGAAACAAGTTATTTCTTTTCCTGCTAATAAAGCAGACAAAAGACTATTTTCCTCAGGCTCAATAATAAGGTGACATAGAGTCAACAGATATATGGTGTTTGCTTATTAAATTGTAGAAACCTGTTATAGAAATTTGGAAAAGTCTTATGACATGTAAGGTGATAAAGGAGCATTTAGAATTTGTTTTAGTTGAATGACTGTTTCCAGGAGAAACTAGTATTCTGCTTGAGTGAATTTTTTGATGTGATGGAATACTATTGCTGTTGTGTTTTATATCTCAATATAGGTAGCCTTAGTCTAGGACCTCTTGTCTGTCACTACAGCAAAACTGAGAAAAATTACTTTCACAGAAACTTACGAAGTTAAAATCTCTCCTATGAAATAGGGAGTTCTCTTCTGGTTTTTATTTCACTTTCAGTTTCAAAACTTTAAAGCAAATTCAAAACTTTTACCACATGGTTGCACAATTAAAAATTAAATGCACATATAATAATTCCACAAAGTAAGGAAATGCATACGTGTATACATGTATACACGAATGCATACGTGTCTACCACAACACTGAAGAGAAGCAGCAGAGCTTAGTATGGTTTGAGTAGAGTTTCTTTGAGTTCACCCCCCAAAACTTTTTTTTTTTTTCCATGTGGAAATATATACATATAGACCCCATATACAGGATATATGTATGTATGTATGTATATATATATATGTCCCTAGGAGAAAAAAAAATCCATATATATATAAAAGTATATCTATTCTTAACAAACACTATAGTCAAACATTTTACCTGAGTGTTAATAATACACTGGGATTTTTTTTCAGCTATTTATATTGGATAAACCTGCTCCCATATTCATTTTGGAACTCATGTTCTTTTCCAGCAATAAAGCCTACAGTTCCCCAGGACACTTCTTGAACAAAAGTTATAGTTTTTTTCATCATAGAGCCTTACCGACTACACCCAACAGAGGATTTAACTCACAATATTAAATCTTACTACAGACTTCAGCGGGGCTAGGTTGGCATCCTTCTTTTTCAATATCCCTGGATACATAATTGAAATAAAGATATCTTATGAAACCAAAAATCCTGACACTTTCTGAAATCTGACCAGAATCTGCCCTGAAAATACTGCAAAAATTAGTACCTTTATAGTACAACGAAGAGTGATTGCTACATTTTCAATCACTAATATTTACATTAAATTACCCCTTGTGGAACTATTCCTATCAGTCCAAGTTATTTACACATATTACCAAAGTAATGAACTTTATATGACTATATTAAACCATTGCATTAATCAGTACAGCCACATTACCCAGCATAATTTAAAAACTCCAGGCATAATTGAAAGAATGCCACACCATCTGTCATTGCTGTAATTCTCACAGTTAAATACTCTTATGTTGTACAAATCTTGGACACATTTTGATGACTCAAGGATTCTAGCTTTATTGAAAAGGCCAAGCAACAAACTGCTTTTTCCATCATTAACATATTTTACCATCATTGAGATCTTATAGCAAGTCACATTTCTTTTCAGTTCTTGGTTCCAATAAACTTTAGGCACCCTTAAAGAGTCTCTAGTAAATAACTGGCTTTGAGCCCTGCTAGTTAAGCAAGACAGCTTAAAAGTCTTTGCCTTACACATCACAGTGTCAAATAGTACAGGACAAATAAAGCCCCCTCAAATGAACTTAACATTAATATTTCGTGAGTATTTTACTGCTTACTTTTTATATTTGCCAGCAGAGTTCTGTGGTTCACACCTTGAAAAACACTGGAGGTAGTGATACTCAGGTGGACACATCTGCTCTGACTTCATGACCAGCATGAGTGGCAGGTCACTGTGCCAC